>VWZF01004011.1:71196-286706 GCA_013396755.1 Sclerurus mexicanus
CCTTCCCAAACCTTCCCTTCCCAAACCTTCCCAAACCTTCCCTTCCCAAACCTTCCCTTCCCAAACCTTCCCTTCCCAAACCTTCCCAAACCTTCCCTTCCCAAACCTTCCCTTCCCAAACCATCCCAAACCTTCCCACACCTTCCCAAACCTTCCCAAACCATCCCTTCCCTTCCCAAACCTTCCCTGCCCTTTCCAAACCTTCCCTTCCCAAATCTTCCCTTCCCAAACCTTCCTTTCTCTTCTCCTTGCTTCTATTTATTTTTTCTTTTCATTTCATTTTTCTTTGAAGGGAGCCAGGCTCATGGCCCATCCTCCTAGTTGAGCAGGGGAAAAGTGTTCTGTGAGTTCTGGGCTATTGAGTAACACAGACTGAAACAAAAAGTGCCATTGTGGTGTGGCATTTGCCCTGCCTGACCCACCAGCTAAGGGAAGGCATATTTCCTTTTTACATAGTACACAAACAAACAAAATGAAGAAAAGAATGCTGATTTTTCCCACAGTGCATGCATAAATGCTTTTTAAAATGTACAAGTGAATACTTTACAAGTTCCAATCACTTAAATTATGACTTGACTGTTACACCCTCTGATATTTTTAGTGCACTTGTGCCAAAGGCAATTTAAAATGTGTTTTAAAAATGTTTGCAGGTATAAAAGACTTTAAAGAAGCTTAGAGCTCTGAACTGTGTGAACCCATTAGTCATGTTGCAAAAACAAACACGTAGGAAACCCTTCCACTAGCAAGAAATTACCAAGGAAGGAATGTTTAGTCCCAAAGATAGCATATGAATGAGAAAATTGAGGAGTTAAAGTTATCTCAGATTTTATCAATTCATGTCATAATGATGCCTTCGTTCTCTAAAACTTCTCAGTAGAAGGACAGTTTTACATTAGATAAAGCTTTCTGACTTATGTTGCACAAAGGCTTGTGTCAGTGATAAGACTGTGTGGTGTCCCTGAAAGAAATAATCATTATAGTCGCACCAAAAGTATGAAAAAGGCTAGGTGGATTAAATCCCTATTAACTTTAATGTATATGCACTGTGCACACCAGCAAGTGTATCACTGCTCATCATTCCAGCCTGTTGAAATAAGATCTAAGTGAAACACAGTGCCCCTTTGAAGCTTCTTGGCCTGTCTGTAGGCTGGTTCCTGGTTCATCCACACTGTTCTCAGCAGCAGTTTATACAGAAAATCCAAAATGTTTTGAGAGAGATGAAGAGCGTAATCTCAAAAAGTGGAAGCATTTGACAGGTTGTTATAGGCTTTGTAAGTCGTAGCTCCTCCTTAAAATTATTAGAGTAGGTGTCTGGTTCAAAGGAGCTGAGGTTTTAAAACATGAAACTTTCACCGGAGCCATCTCTCTCCATTGTTATGATCAGTGTTGCCAACAGAGGATTTAATGGAAGATGTCGTGAGATGTGCAGGCTGTGTCCCTCACTCTTGGGCAGCACCATTCCATTTTCTCAGTAGAAGCCATTAGTCACAATTAACCTTGGCATAATTCTACATCAGGTGAAATGCACCTGTATCTTTCTGTTAGATATAAAGGAAGCCTGGGGTCACAAGCCTAGACAAATTTAGATGCCTGAACTGTAGGTGATAACACCAGATGTATCCCCTCTGGATTGTTTTTCATTTCAAGTTTAGATGTACATCACAGTGTTGCAGACCAGAGTTACTACTGTATTAGCCTGGAATGAGGTAGGGGAGACAGGGGGGTAGTAACGACACATTTCATCACGAATAATTCTATCTTTAGAAAGGTTTGCATGGAAAATAGAAAGAAGTGGTGGTGGAACATCAGTGACTTCCCCTGTTCCCATCCCTTGCTCTCTCATTCCTACACCGTGCTACATGTTGTAATCCCCCTCACAGTATCCACACTATTCTTATTCCTCAAGGGCATGGAAGTATTTCTGATGTCTTTAAATATGAAGTCTCCTCTACTGTGTTACATAAGATACAAAGGTCAGCATCACCAATCTGCTTCCATACTCAAAACTTTTAAATTAACTTGCACTTTCATTAAATTGAAAAAAAAAATCAGCATATTCATACCTGTTTTGATTAAGTTGTCAATTTTGGTTGATGGCATAACAATTTTATTACTAAGAAAATGGAAGAGACCACTGAACAGTTAAACCGAGTTTATGTGATGAGCAGAAAAATTGTTTTCACTGAGAACTAGCTTATATAGAGTTTAATTAAAAAAAAAACAAAACCAAAATCAAATAAAACCAACCCATTAATAGTAAATTTTAAAATAAGTTAATTAATGTAGCATATTTTTCCTCATTTTTCCACTGCAATTAGAACTCTTGTTTTCATGTCTGCTGAAATATGACAAACCTACTTCAGGCTGTGATTCACTTAAAATACAGCTATGTACAGTCTTTACACTGTGAAAAATAGGGGGCCAAAAATATATTTTCTATGACTTCAAGTTCTTTCAGCTGTGTTTGTGTTTTTAATTAAGTCAGAAACCTACTTAAAATTTGATGGTAACTATATAGTATTACATTTTCATATACATTTTAATTTCATTTCATATTACATTTTAATACTAACTTTATATTATATAATTTTATAATTATAATTAGGTTTAAGTAAGTGAAATCATTATGAGATCTATGGAAATGTAGCATAATAGTAAATTACTGTGAAAAATTCAGTTCAGAATTTGTAATTATTTAGAATTATTTTCAGACCTTTCTCTAGGTCTCTTCACTATTTGATTTTGCAGAAGCTTCACTGAGATTTTTTTCTTCACAGGACACACATAGTTGAAGTGTTATTTGAATTTAACCAAAAAAATCTGCTTCATTTTCAATAATACTTGTTGTTTTGTTGGTTTTTTGGGTTGTTTTTTGGTTTGTTTGGGTTTGGGTTTTTTTAATTCAGTTTGAAAGCATATCTGTTTTCAGAGTGGTTACAATTTGATACTAAACCCCAGCACTGGACCTTTAGGCTAGCCCTTGCCCTGTTTTTGTTGGTCGAGTAAATGTCATTATTTGTCTTATGGTAGGAATGTTGTCATGATAGCAAAGGAAATCTTTGTTATGCCAGGCATTGTATAGATGATAAGGTTTTTGTTGTCAAGATGGTTATAAAACCCCATGTAAACAGTGTCAAAACATATAAAAAATGTTTTCTTTACTATTCATTCTTATAGCAGTGTCACAAATATCCTGAGCCATGTATTTCCATCAAATTGTTCCCCTTCCTATCCTAGGGCCATTCTACAGACATAGTTCCTTCCCCAGACAGCGAGTAGAAGCAGAGGAACTTATACTGGATTAATTTGCTGAAGGGAGTTGTCTGATCGGTAGGAGTGCACTTGTTCTTCACACACTCCAGATCAGTCACACAGGCTGAGCTTCCTTCCTTCCTTCCTTCCTTCCTTCCTTCCTTCCTTCCTTCCTTCCTTCCTTCCTCCTTTCTTCCCTCCTTCCCTCCTTCCTCCCTCCCTACCTTGCCTGCCTTCCCTTACCTGCCTTCCCTCCCTCCCGTCTCTCTCCTTGGTGTTGCAGCGTCCATAGCTCCACCATGAATAGCTGCTTCCTCCAGTCTCAAAGGAACCAACTACTCAGCACTCTTGCACACCTACTGATTTGGGAGGGATGCTCATGGCCATATTTGATACAGTAGATGAGGGATAATTTACTGCTGATGTGGCAAGATTTTTTCAGCTCTAAGTTTTAGGAGGGATTTCTCACCTGTGTTGCATTATGCACAGTATGCACAGTGTGGGGCTGTGAGAACACGTCATAGAGCAGAACTGTTTCATGGTTTAACATCTACTGTAATGAGATCCAATAAAATCACGTTAAAAGATGTTAATGTTGCGAAGAAAAACATCAGAAGTAAGAAAATGTCAGAATTAATATGGCCTGTGGAAATCCAGCCTCTTATGGTGTAGATGTTATTACCTGACACCCTAGGCTTTCCAGGGTATGTCTGCTTTTTTCAGTGAATGCAAAGTTCTCTCTTTATGTTCTTAATCTATCTTTGTTAAACATGATGCATCCAAAGTCCATACTTATTATCAAATCATTCATTATGTAAATATTTATTATATACCTTTACTGAAGTTTGTCTGTGACTAATAAATGCATCTCTTTTTCACAGTGCCCTCAGAGTATCAAACACTGTGTTCATATTTGAAATCTGATGAACCAAGGCAGAGGTGAAGGCAGAAATTGTATAAAATGTTGGCTGTTTTTTCTCCAGTTTGAGTCAAATGAGACCTTCATTTTTCTGGATAAACATAACATTTATACACCATCTTCTAAGTTCAAAGTGTAGTTTCCCAGCTTGGTCGTTAATTAGGTCTTCAATGTGACTGGAGCAGAACAAGCCCATTGCTCCGGGCAGACTGGTCACTAATTACTTTTCTAATGAGTTTCACAGACATCTGATGAGTGCTCAGGCTTATGTTTGTGGCATTAGTCCCAAATCTAGAGGAGAGGTCAAACTGTGCAGTGCTGTCCCATCCCAGCCAGGCCCAGTACTCTTCCAGTCCACACTCCACCCCTACATTTGCTACATTTTTTTTCACCTACCTTCTGCTCTCCTCTAGTTTTGCCCCCATGAAGAGCCCATTCTTCTTTTGTGCCCTTGTTTCTGTTCCCTCTCCCTGTTCTTTCTTTCCTCTCTTCCTCCCTATATTTGAATCTACAAGGATTTCTCTTTCAGGGTATTTCCTGGGTACCTGAGCAGTGGGAGATGAAACTGACAAAGCAAAGAGGGACAGTTCTGATAATGTCAAATTTCCTGGTGGCGTGGGGTTCTCCTGGCACTCAGGGGGAGTCATCCTAAGACTGCTGCAGCACCAGCATCTTTCAGATGGAGAGTATTCAGTGCAGATAGGGTCCTCAGAAATTCAGTAGCCATACTGGAGCAGGGGGCCACTAACAGTGTGACATCAGGGCTTTTAGAATCTTAAAAAATGAAAAAAGTTTGGGCACCATTTCACAGAAATTATGGTTCCTAGGTATCAGTTCACCTTTAAATCTCCCCCACCCCCATTCAGTTTTGGAATTTTGCTTCCAAACTTTGAGGTGCTGAAGCCATTCAGCAGCATAATGGCGTGACTTTTAAAACATGAACACAACAGGATATTTTCACAAATATTTATATGTAAGGATTTTTAGCTGAAACTTTTTGAACATTTTGGAGCAGGCAGCCAGAGTAGGAGAGTTCAGTGCAGTTTGACAAAATTCAAACTGAAACTGGTATCTTACTCTTGCGAATGGTTCTCAACATGTGTGTAACTAAAATGGTGAGAAAACCTGTGTAAACAGAGGGGGAGGAAAGGAAAACAGAGCAGGAGTAAAGAAAAAGGTTCTTTTTCTCATTTAGCACATGAGAAGGTAAATAAATGTGGTGTTAGTGAAAGTTAATTATTTTGAAAACAGTCAGCAAGGCAGATTAAGAAGTAAAACAGTGCAACTGAATACAGAGGAAATCATATTTAGTCTTTGATCAAAATTTTTCACAGTGATTTTCTGTTCACCTTTAAGGGTGGCATAATTTTATGAATAGCAAAATGAGTTTTGCTACTTAAGTAGCCTTAAAAAGAAATGGTGTTCATTAGATATGGCCACTTGAAAGAAAATCACATGCCTGTTCCTCCTTTAAGAAATAACATTTATATTTAGTATTTTTTTTCTGTCGAAGAGGGACCCTGAAGATACACAATGAAGTTTACATTTTTAGTCTCAGAGGAAAATATATGTCTATACTCTGCTTCTGCTGCAAATTTCTTCAAATAATGATCATAGATGAACTGCATCATCTATATGGCAAGCTGAAAACCCGAAATATTCTTATTTTTAAAAGTATTTTGCTTGCATTGTGATACTCTTAAATAAAAAATACTGACTTCGCCCCCTCCCCCAAGTTTGTTGCAACTCACTAAAGGTGAGTCTTTTTTGATACAGTTGGTCAGTGGCTTTTCTGTTACTCCCTTTTAAGGTATACAAAAATTTATCAGGTTTTTTTTTGTTGCTTATTTGTTTGTGGTTTTGTTTCATTTTCTTTTTAATGTTTATCACACAGATAAAGCAGGATCTTTAAGCCACTTCAATTGCTTTGTAATGTTGCTCAAGGCAAAATGCAGTAGTAGCATGAGCAGGTGTAGGACACCTCGTCTGTGAGTGCCCAATTACTGCTTAAGTGAGAGAAGAAGCACCTCACGTCCCTGCCCAGAAAAACCAGGGGTCTTAATACATTGAGTATGTTAAAAGCGCTTGGATAAAGTTAGTGTGTGTTTGAACTCTCTTTGAGCTTCTGTGGTAATTTCCTACCACAGGACATGTCATCACTTCGCAAATTTAGGGTGCGAGGATGTGCTTGGTGACTGTCAGTCTCTCCAGCAACTGGTTAAAGTCAGTGGTTGAATTTTCCTGACCTGGGGAGTGAGATCTGTGCCTCGGTGCAAATGTGACAGACAGTGCGTCTGGTGGCAACCAGAGAGCAGCAAAGAAATTGGAAAAGGAATGTATAAATGACAGTAAATTTAACAGCAAAGAGATGGCAAAATATCCTGGAAGCAAGTATATGCTAAAGGGAAATGGAAAAAGGAGTTCTGCTAGGTTCTGTACTATATATCTATGAGGGATATATTTATGTTTTTAATTAATTTTAATTATGTTACTATATTTTATATTTTTATATTACATAGTTCTAAATAAATTATATTTTCAATTATTTTAAATTATATTTTATCTGGGAAATGAAAATCTTATTTTTCTGGCCAAATCCTCTGTAACTCAGTTGAGATAAACTGCTTCTTAAAGTACACATTTCCTCTCAAGGAAGGGCTGTTGGAATTTCAGTGCCTTTAATGATTTTGAGTATATTTTTTATTAACAGTTCCCTGTGATGTTGACACTCAGTGCAGTAATCTGAATATTTCTCTTGTTTGTATATAACGCACAGTGAAGGCATTTTTCATGGTACTTGATCATGTGTTTAGATCTGAAGTATTTCATTGTATT
This sequence comes from Sclerurus mexicanus, assembly GCA_013396755.1. Classification (NCBI taxonomy): domain Eukaryota; kingdom Metazoa; phylum Chordata; class Aves; order Passeriformes; family Furnariidae; genus Sclerurus; species Sclerurus mexicanus. Next base: position 78,203 of record VWZF01004011.1, read on the forward strand.
TCAGATCTTATGCTACTTTAATAGCAATGTAGTGATCATACAACTATAGCAATATGCTTGCACCTGAATGTTTATCAAATAGTGCCTGTGAGGTTTGGGTTTGTGGGAACCTTCATTGTGTCTCAAGCTGAGCCAGTGCACCATCTCATCTCTCCATCGCACGCTGTGATTACCAAGTCCATGGAGTAACAGAGAAGGAACAGTAAAACAATCCAAGAGGAGGAAAATTAGTAGGGATGAAACCAAGTAATTGAATAGATTGAAAAGAGTTTTGTAGTAAAAATCAAGCCAGATGTAATTAGGTTCCTTTGTGTTTCCTACTTTTTTAGTGTTTTGGGTGACACCTGTTACAATAATAAACACAGATTTAAGTTGTCATCATGGGAAAATTTACGTTATTGCTACAGAAAACTGATTTCTATGAATAACCATGTATATGAATGTATTGGTCTTTTTCACTACCTACAACACACATGAACAATAGAAATTACTACCTGTAGAATCCAGCTTGTGCTCAGATGTCTCTGAGTGATGTTGCATGAGATTCAGTTGAGGTATTTAGGGAAAATATTAAGCGTTAGCGTAATCCTTTTTTCTTTTGTAGTTGGTGAGTGTCATTTGTCAGTAACTTCAGTAGAAGTGAGTCACAGTCATATACATTTTTTTTTCTCTGAAGTACTTTTAAAGTAGCAGAAAAGTATAAAAGAGCATCATGATGCAAGGTATTCCTGAGAATTCTCACTGAGCTTTCTGGTTGTAATGCAAATGTTTTTTGTATTGTGTCAGTCACATTGCAGTTTCTAGGTGGCTTTAAAAATGGAGCTTTGAAACCTCCCACACAGACCTGGATTCTGCATTAGCGTGCAAGGGAGCAAAACGGCTTTTTCTCTGTTGAAAATACAAGTACTTTAGATTACCAAAAAGTACAATTAAATTTTTACAGGAAGCTTTGAAGATCCCAAAGAGATATCTAGTCTGCGAGAGTATAGTTTTCTATTTTTATTTGACAGTGATGCATTTTATCACCTTCCATTAGTATACAGCAATCTATTGTAGAGGTCAAATTGAAAGTTGAAATACCTTTTATGTACTTACATCTCGCAAATGAGTAAAAACAGTGTATGTGTTCATTGATGCAATAAGAAAATATAGTTAACATACAGATATGAGATTCACAAAATGAAAATTACCGTATGAATTTATTCATATTTAACTAACAGTACTATTTGCACCAGAACCTGGTGTTTATTATTGTGAGCTTTAGCAGGAAACAGAAGCAGTATCAATTGGGAAAACATTTCTTGGCCAAGGAGAGAACAGTATGGCTTTCTCATTTCCAAGTGGAGAACCTGGTTCTTTGGTTTCTTTGTTCCTAGTTAAGACTACTCCCAAGCTATTTTAGCTGAACATTTTACATACTAATGGAGCCTGGGGAAGTGCAGTTGGCAGCTGTTCATGGGATAATAATGAAACACACTGTTTAATACTGCATACTACTGCTATAAAGTGCGGGAAGTATTTTATAGAGATCATGGTGAGCAGAGCAGGATCCACTTTAAGTGCTCTAAGTGCATGAACTGTTAGCAAGGAAGTTGTGTTTCAAGTGAGAGTAACTGGCACTCCTTTGTTTTTGCAGGTAAAGAAACCGTGTACAGAGTCAGATGGTTCAGAGCTGCAGAATCCCAGGTATGGCACTGGAGGGAAAATGCTGAGTGACTGTGGCACGGTGGTGGAGTGCAAGGCAGAGCTGTGCTGTGGATATGCAGCATCAGAACGGCAGAGCCACATTTTGCAAAGAACAAATGGTTGGATCAGTTTTAATGGTTTTCACTCTGAAAGGGTTTTTTTTCCCTTTTCCCACTCAAAGATGCAGCCTTAGCATCCAGGTTGTTGAGTTTTAGATGATGCCATATCACTGAGTTGTGATCTTCAGTTAAAAAACCTCAAACTATTAAACAGCACAGGGAAATCAAATCTCACTTCCTTCATTTATCCCTTTGCTGCATTCCTGAGTCTTGAAGTTTATTGAAAATATAGTTTATTTCCAGTGTGGAAAATTAATTCTTTATTTGGGAAAATTCACCCTTACCAAAACTTCTTTGTTTTCACATATGAAAAACATGCTGTGTTCATAAGCTGGGAAGAAGCCATACATTCTTTAAAAAGCACAGTCTTTTCAAGCACAGTCTTAAAAGGAAATGGCTTTAACTTCCATGTTTTGTACATGTATTTATGTGTATGGATAATTTTGAGCAGGCAAGATAGTAATTGTTTTAGATGTACCATTGAGTCTGCATGCTGATTAGCAAACTGTTGAGCTACAGTGGATGGTTTTCTTTAATTTTTGGTGGTATGCAGTGCTTTTTGTCTTTGTATTTTGTCTTGCTTATGTTTAGAAGACCTATTTCGGTTCCACAAATGGAAGCTTTAATTTCAGAAGCTTTAATTATGAGTGGACAGCCACAAAACAAACCTGTTACTTCACTAACATTGTGATTAAAACTCAGAAAAGTTAAATAATTGAAGCTTTGGCCCCAAACCCATCCTTAACTATGGGTTAACTATGGTTAGCTATGCTCCTGATGCAGCAGGATACTCTGGGAGCCACCTGCAATATCCAAGGTGATTATAGTATCTGTGATTTGAGCTGCACTGTGCACCATCTGAATTTCTTTGATTAGCTCATGTCAGTTATCTTTTGTTTGGTAAGAACTGATTGTATGTAAGGGAATACATAGTTCAGTGTCCAGATATGCTTTCAGTGAAGTCAGTAGCAGTTTTGCCCTGGACTTTAGTGGAGGTATGGTTTGCCTTTCTGTTCTTGTAACTTCTAAATGAAAAAATATATCTGCTGTGCTGCTGCTTTGGATTAAAATTTATTGTAAAGGACAAGCTCTTTTGGAGTATTTTGACACCATGGAGAATCCCAGCTTAGCATAGCACTCATATATGTGACTAGTTTTAAGTCTCATACTTGTCCAAATCAGACTGTTTTATCTCAAGCCTTTAAAAATTATGAAGTCTGTAGTCTGATGTAATTCCATCAGAGTATGATATTGCAACAAACCTGAGGCCTAGAATGCAATGTACTGGGATTATGTCTGCACATCAGGAGATTTCTTATAAGCGGTAGTTAAATTCTTTGTATTAGGTCTGAGGAATATGATATGGTTTTTTCTCCCAAGTGTGCAAGTGAACCCATGTTGCAAATAGTCAATTTGGAGGATAAAATCTGGTAGTTTCATTTGTTTTAAGGTGCATTTTCAAACAGCAATGCTTTTCAGTCTTTGCTCTGCAGCCTCGGTTTGAGGATATATCAGACACAGTTGAAATTTAAGTGCGTAGTTTGAGTGTGTGCAGTGCTGTGTATACAGCCTGAAGAGGGATTTTTTTGGTCACGGTACAATTTTGATCTTGGAGAGGAATCTCTGACAGACCTCGGGCTGGAGCAGCACTAGAGGGCTCTGTGTGGCACATCACACTTCAGAGCCTGAAGCAAGGTAATTCTTCTCTAAACAAGGCTTAAGTGAAAACACTGCACATAAAATGAAACATCAGCATAAAAATGAATGCTGGAGACACACAGCCTTACAGAATAGCTCCTGGCTTGGGACCTCGGGCCAATATCATTCATTTATTTAGCTAGCTTTATAGTCTGTTAGTTTTGGATTTGAAACTATTACAATAAATGCAGATGGAAAGTGTTTTTACAGTAGGGAAGTAATTAAATTGGGTGTGGGAACTTTGTCAGGAGAATTCTTGGAGTGACATGTGTGTATCAGCAGATTCTTTGTCTTGCTTGGCCTGAGTTTGTCTTTTAGAAAGAAACATTCAAACTGCAGATGTGACTAGTAAATTTTTTTGAGGGATGTACTGACCTATGCAGTGTATCAAAAAAACATGCTTTCCAGAAGTAACCAGCAATACATACACTAAAAAATAAACTTTCTAGCATTTATTTATAGAAAGTGGTTGTTAACAGACTGGTAAACTGCACAGATGAGAGTTAAGAACTGATGTTCTGGATAGGCAAGTTGTAAATGGAAAAGGAAACATGTATGACTCCTCAATATATCTGACAGGCATTTTGATTCACAAACAACTTTGTCTTACAAATTCTATCTGAGGCTCTTGGGAATTATAATTGCTAAATCCCTATGAAGTGGTGTGAATACTTCCTTTTATACCTCAGTGGTGGTATTATACCTTATTGTGGTCGTATTGCGTCCATATCAGTGTTATAGCATTCTTTCTTCATAGTTTTGTAGTAAAAACCAAATTCACCCTGCAAGTCCGGGTGGCTGTCCAGTCATGCAAAATGCTTACATCTTTCTGGACCTGTTGATGTGTGAGACAGAGGCAGTGAATGGTTGGGACTTGCCAACTGTCGTACTACAAGTCCAGACAAGACAGGAGTAGCATGGCTGACAGCTCTGGCAATGCTGGCCCTGTATCGAATTCACTAGCGAGGTTACGAAGAAAAGTTCCCATGTTCAGAGCCTATAAACATGCATTGCTCTTGATTGTCTTATATGATGGGAAATTTTAAAATGGTATCAATTCTGAGCATGCTGAACAGCTTGTACATGAAATTTAATGTCATACAAAATTGTTGAAGTCTAATGTAGTGCTTGAAAGTTAATTTTTTTGCAGTTATCAATGACCTGTCATTTTACATAGATAATAAAAAAAAACATTTTAATTCTAACAAGGGAGTATTTTGTTGCCCTAAAACTTGTAAGCTACACTTATAACCTCAAGCCACAAGACCTTGCTGTGGAAATGAGTTAAAACACTAGAATATGTACGATTCTGAAGTTGGTAAAATGATAAGTACTAAGTCCCAGATTCCTGCTAACACTCAGCTACTACAAGTTTGATTTGGCCACACATCCCAGGGCAGCATCATTCTTTGAGACAGCGGACTGCCTGATGAATGCATCTCTGCTACCCCCAAATCCTCCTTCCCTTCCCACCAGGCCTGCCAGAGATTCCACTGTAAGACAAAAGTCACATCAGGAATTGAGATATGACATCAACTATTGGGTTTTTTGGGCTGTGAAATGAAGTAGGGAGGAGAGAAAAGAGATGAGGGAGAGGAAGCCCCTGCAAACAGAAGCTTAGCAGGGTGTTCTACTGCTTCCTCAAAGTCCGCTGATTAGAGGGGGAAAAACCCAGGCTTTTTTACCCTTTGGAGAGGCTGGAAGACTCTGCAGAAGAAAGAGGAGATTTTTCTGACTGCTTAGACATGATTTCTTTTTTTTTTTCCTGGAATGGTAAAGGAAAATGGCTGTATATTTCACATACTTTCCCTCTTTAAACTATGATCTTTATATTAGATATTTAGGTATCTGTAGAAAGAAAGGGAAAACTTCAAGATTTTGACAAGTAGTTTTATAAGCTTCTGATAAAAGTTAGCTGACAAAGAAGCTTATGAAAATACACAGTGGTGTCAAAAAGACATTACTTGTGTATTTGCAGAAGCATAATGGATCTTTGTAATAGTAAGTTGCAACTAGGTTCTACAAAATGAGAAGCCCTCCATTGATGATGCATAGTTTTTACTACAAATTGTGGATCCATTATTTCCAGTGATATCCATTCTTCCTGACTTTTCCTCTTTTTACCTAAAAAAATAATTCTAAAAGAAAGGGAAAAGAAGCTGATCTTAAGCAAATCCTCCCTTTTAAAATATTATCAGATGCTGTAAGAAGTGTGTAAATTGGAGGCAATATAGTTATTGCGTTAATACCAGGTAGACAGTTTGTTCGATTACCAGTGGTGATCACAGGTAAATATTGAATCATAAGCACAGATCCAGTGGCCAGATAAAGTGGCTATCCAGAAAAGCACAGAGGGATTTTTTATGTGTTTAAAAAAGGTCTCCAATATTTCAATTTAATATGGATTTCAGTGGAGTTCTTAGCATAGATTGCAGCTGTTCATCAGATGATTGCCATTCTGTTCTTCAACACCCACACTACTTAAAAGTGCACCACACAGTAAGATTTAAAAGATATGAATTCCTGTTTGTGTTTGATCTTAAAAGTCTCTCTTAAAACTTCTCAATGAGAAATAGACTCCCACATTTTCTCACTGGTCTCATTTTGTTACCTGCTCATGGTTTTTCATTGGTCAGGATACAGAGTACATGTCCAGAGACAATTATTGTCATTAATGCATTCGCAAATAAATAGATGGTATTGAATGTCAGTGAGAACTACCACAGGTTTCACATTCAGTTCACTTGATCAAAGTTTGTTTCCTCTTCAATTTGGGCACACTGTTGTGGATACAATGTTCACTAAACTTACTGTATCTGAGCTACACTAACACCGCATGTGTGCATTACCAAACAGTGTTTCCATGACCATTCATATAGCTAAGAAAAAATGTAAAGAAAAATAACAATTCCTAACAGAGTGAGGCCAGCAGTACCTTACCATTCATTTGCAGTTCAAGAGATGAGCAATGTTATTGTTACATGGTGAAGAGGAGCTTAAAATTGAATTGCTAAGCAAGAAAAGCCAGCGATAGCTGTGGAAATTGTCATTAAAGTTTCATCAATTATAATAGAAAAAAAATATTATTAAATATTATTGCTTGTGCAGCAAAAATGAGCAAACCACTCTACAAAGCTTTCATATGTGTTATTTAAATGCATTACGCTCCCTCATTTTCTTCTCATCCATGTTTTAGAAGTTTTTTAGAAGGTAAGGGTTTGTTGTCTGTGAACCATATGTAGCTCAACTTAGCTAGAGAGTAATGCTTTTCTGAGTCAGGAGTTCCACTGTATCTCATACTTAATAATCTGTAGATGATAATGATGTGACAAATGGGTTTCATTGGAGAAAATGAGATGTTGATAAAGACTCTGATTTAGACTTTGAAGGTGAGATTCATCTCATCCTGAAGTATAAGGTAGGCCTGAAGTATAAGGTAGTGTAAGGTAGGCCCTTCTGAAGTCCCATTATCTGATCTTTCTATTGACTGAGAAGACAGCTTACTGTATCACTCTTCTCCTGAGCAACCATCCAGACTCCACCAGCAATTACCTGTTGCGCTGCTGATTTATTTTAAGACTGGCTAGATACACGGTATAACCAAAGGCAATGAAAGCATTTCTTTTGATTTTACAGATTCAGCTTTTCTGCAAAACTGTTCTGTTCCAGAAGAGAATACATGCAAAAATAAGATTAATCTTTAGCCAGGGAAAATCACTTTGTGACTAGCTGCTGGTATTTCTTGGAGCTTGGGGCAAACTATAAGGAGGAACATATACAGCAAAACAAATTTGCTATGAAAAGATAGAATAATTAAAGTTGAAATTGAAAGATTGCCGCAAGTGATTTTGGTAACTGGAAGAAAAAGTAATTAACAGGCAGGATAGTAAATGTCTGTCAGAATATAGCATTAATGTCAATGAGGCCACTAGAGTTATAAACTCTTCACCTAAGTGAAATATTTGGCAGGATCAAGCCCAGACTTCTCAGTCAAGACAGTGACTGGCAAAAAAACATACCACAATTTTCCAATTTTAAAATAACTACATTGTGGAATAAGATTTCTCATAAAAGCTACGTTCTGGGACACACGAGCTTAGCTTGCAGAGAATGTTTTATACAAATCTGTTACTCATTAAAGGTTTGGTGCACTTATTTAGTCTGCATGCCACTTAGGCAGTTGGAATCAATCAAAATAACATGGTTAGGGAGATGACTATGCACATAAGTATAACTGAATGACATACAGCAACCATGACAATTGCACAACAGTTGCTACAAGGAATATGTTGCCTTGCTATGTGAGTTGTATTTTCAGACATGTAGGTTTCAGACAGCACAAGTCTTTCCTATTTTTAGAGCAGTCTGTGTAGTATCTCTCTGCCTTCTGAACACTGATGTTCTCATTCATTAACTTTAGAAATTTAGTCTTCTGATTACCCAAGGCCTCTTAAAGCTGGTCACTGTCTGCCCATCAGTTTTTGTTGGCTCTGGATCAAGCCCCCAAAGAGTTCTAAAAATATATAGAATGTGTTTACAGAAATTACAATAATCTATTTAGAGTGCAAATACATGGTAACTGATGAGATCACAGGAAAGTATTTCAATGGTTTATATTAACAGATCCCTGTGGCTTATAACAATTAAAGTAATGTATTTTTTATATTTCAGGTCTGTTTCAAATTCCTGTGTTGTTTTTTTTTTGTTAAAATTGGGCATAACATATTTTCTATTATATTAATAATAATTTTTCTGTGTGATCCCAAGCCAGGTCATGTCACTGTTAAGACCCATTAACCTGAGTCCATGGTGGATCAGACTTTGGAATAAATGAAAGCAACAAAACGCAAAAAGTTTTGAACTTTTTTTTTGTTTTTTAATTATATCACCATGTTGAAAAAAAAAATAGATAAGATTTTAACAGAGGTCTTAGTGGAAGTAATTTGGAAATTTTGGAGATCAAAGTGCCTTGTGATTTTTGAGTGTGCTCAAGACAACATTTCTGCATTAATTAATGTACCCATCAAATTTTAATACTTTTTGAACCTTCAGGAATGTCATAGACAGAGTAAATACTGGTTTTGAATGAAAGAAAACCTAAGATTATACTTGCAGATGTTTTTGCCTAATCCAATAGTTTCTTAGAGCCTTATCCTAAAATTTAACTGGATTTTGAGCCATAAAATGACAATGTTGGTTCTTCTTACATGTGCAGCATGTGTAGTCACAATGAGAAGGAGCTCTGTTTCTTTCTCCCTTGGTCTATTTTTTGCTTTGTCATATCAAATTACAACAGTGCAGAGGAGAACTAATTCAGACTGTGTTTCAGCTTCTTTGATCTCATGGATACTCTAAATATATTTTACCATTGGTAAGCCTGATTTGATTCCACCTACTTTGCACTTCAAATCTAGGTGAATAAATTCCTGGAAGAATGCAGACAATTAAAAAAAATGGTCATTTAGATCCAAATCCGCTGTTTGGAAATTTGTACAGGTTGCTTTTTACATAAATCATATTTTTCCTCAAATATTTTTAAGTGTAATTTCTTGGCTAGATCTTTCACAACCTGTTCAGACACATTTTAAATACCATCAGTCAGTCTATGTACTCAATAAGCGTTTAACTAACACCATGCAGTTAGTATGTTGTGCTAGTATTTAACATACCACAAATCACTTATTTGCCATCCTGCTAGATTCTGATCAGTGATTAGAGGAAAAAATGTGTAGGAAATAGAGAATCAAAGGTAAAACTTGTGGGTTGAGATAAAACAGTTTAATAATTGACACAAAGTAAAATACAATAAACATAGTAAATGAAGATGAAAAGGAAACAAAAACAAAACCAAAAAAAACAATGAACAAATGATGCACAATGCAATTGCTCACCACCTGCTGACTAATGCCAGACCCTATCCCAGAACCCAGATAAGCCCCCCTTCCAGGTAACTACTCCAGTTTATATGCTGGTTATGACATTCTGTGGTGTGGAATATCCCTTTGGCCCATTCAGGTCACCTGTCCCAGCTGTGCTCCCTCCCAGTCTTTTTTACATACCTCCTCATTGGCAGAGCATCACACACACACACACACACACACACACACACACACACACACACACACACACACACACACACACACACACACACACACACACACACACACACACACACACACACACACACACACACACACACACACACACACACACACACACACACACACACACACACACACACACACACACACACACACACACACACACACACACACACACACACACACACACACACACACACACACACACACACACACACACACACACACACACACACACACACACACACACACACACACACACACACACACACACACACACACACACACACACACACACACACACACACACACACACACACACACACACACACACACACACACACACACACACACACACACACACACACACACACACACACACACACACACACACACACACACACACACACACACACACACACACACACACACACACACACACACACACACACACACACACACACACACACACACACACACACACACACACACACACACACACACACACACACACACACACACACACACACACACACACACACACACACACACACACACGAGAAGTCCTTGACTTAGGATAAACACAGCATAGCAAAAGGCAAAACATTAGTGTGTTTTCAACATTATTCTCACACTGAATCCAAAACACAGCACTGTAGCAGCGACTGAGAAAAAATTAACTCCATCCCAGCCAACCACAGGACAAGAATGAACAAAAAAATCCGTATCAGAATAAGCTAATTGAGACCACATGCAAATCAGCTAATTTCCAGTTTGCGTGCTTTTTTGAATATCTGCATATCCAGCACATTGAACAAAGGTGTGTTAAACTATTGTAATATTTTAGGTTTGATTTCCCCTCTTCATGTTAAGATAGCCTTATCAGAGAGCAGCTCTGTTCCTCATCTCTCTCCACACATGGCTTAGTCTGAGCACCAGTCACTGGTGTTCTCCTCTGGGAAGAGAAGTCAGAGGATCCATATGACAGGGAGGGAAAGAGACTCCTCCATAAGCAGCATCTGGCTCTTTGGCAGATTCGTCAAGCACTTCTGCTAATGGGTTTGGATTTGCCCAGGGGTCTTTTATGTGGTTACATTGCAGATGGTCTGTCTGTTCTATCTTCTCTTTTTGAATGCTTTTATTTAAAAAAAAAAAGGCAAAAATCTTTCATCTGATCCTCAGAATTTACACACTCTTGCCAACTGATAAGGTTCTTTATGGGTCTCATAAGATGCCTGTGAAGGCTCCTTTCTATTAGTAATCGCAAAGCTTTCCATATATCCAAAAGTGTGTCTTGAGTTTTGTTGGCAATTCTGGACTTAGTTCTCCAGTTTAGCTGCCAAGTGTTATAATTTACTGTGATCTGAGTCTGTATTATTGTCAAATTTCTTTGGGAATTTCTTAATGTCATGTGTAGAGCAGAAGTAACTTTACCTCCCCTGAAATGTACTTGAAATATACTTGCCTTTCACTTACCATCCACCTTTGAAAACCTAAGTTCAAATCTGGATTTGGTTAAATGTGAAAATGAACATGATGGTCTCAATCTAATTCATAGGGGATTTGTGTCTGCCATTTAAGAGAGGCCCAGGACTGAAGCAGCAAGTCTGTGGGAAGGTATGTTTGGCAAAGCTGTGGAGAAAGGCAGATGTAGTGCCCAAATAAATACAGCAATTCCACGGATCAACTTTTTAACAGAATTATTTATTGTGTGGTGTGAGTGCAGAAGAGGGCAGAGAGGGAGAACATCCTGTTTGGTGAATTCTGTTTAAGTTCTGTTTCAATTTACAACTAAATCTCTGTCACTTTAATTTTTAAGGGGTTTGAGATTTTATTTGCTTTTCAGTGTAGAAGTAATTGGCAGGTGACTAGACATAAGATCATGTTTTATTCCTATGTTATTTCAGGCTTATGTATTATTTTCCTTCTAATTATGTAGATTAAATTAAATAGAAAATAAACCCCTGTGCTCTCAAAGATGCAGTGCTTTTCATGACTTTCTCAAAATAGTACCAGAGAGGCATATTCATCCCCCACAGCATTTCATTATTATACCATGTTTCACAACAAGGTTTTAAGATTTTCTGAGACACAAGAATAATTGAATTATGAAAAGCAATCATGTTCTTATTAACATCTCGTATCCTAGTGCCCTGTCTCACAAACCAGGTTCTTGGGGAACTTCTGGGGAACCTGTGCTAAATGCAGTAATGTTACAGACATGTCTGCAATACATGTGGGTGAACTTAAAAACCAACAGCACTAGAGGGCTTGTTTCCTTCTACCCTGTTTTTCTCTCAGGACTTGGATGAAAGTGAATATTTAATGATTTTAAAAGGCTAGGTGATATGCCAGAAGTCTTCATGAGATCAAAATATTTGGTGTAAGCCAGGCTTTTAGCAGAGGGAGCTATAAAGGATGGTTGCCACTGGAGAGGCTGGTTCCCAGTGCTGCTATGTGTGCCAGGGCAGCGAGGGCTGGAGTTGTGGCTTTGCCAGTGCCCCACTCCTGTGGTATGCCCAGGCCTGGCAGCTGGGTTATCAGCATGGAGGCAGAGCTGGAACTGCAAGTGTTACAGATTTGCAGCTGCTATTTGCCCCTTCTTGTGGCCCAAGGGGATAATTCGGGGAGGGGGAAATTGCGCCCCAGAGTTCTTAGTGACACATATTTATTAACTCTTAGAAAAATCGCCTACTTCATCCCACATGAAAAAAGTGCATAAAAACTGTGTGTATCCTTTAAGTCTCAAATTATAAAATAACTTGGGAAAATCAAACAGCAAATTGAAATTTAATCATTTGGTATCAATTGTAAAGGGCAGCCAGCATCAGTACCTTTATCAGAGCATCATTCTCTTTGCTTTGAATGTAATTAGTTATGAAAAGTTCTTTCAGATGTACAAGCAGTAAGGTCTCCTGTGCAAAATAAAAAGGATGTGTGTAGCACATCTAGTGCATCTAGTGTACCTTGCCATCCAGAATGGCTGTGCTGACCTACACATTACGGGAGTGATCAGATGCTGAACCAGTTAGAGCATCAGGCAGACAGCAAGTTGCATATATTTATTTTATGTTGTAAACCAAACTCATTGTTGGGACTGCGATTAGAGAACAGAAATAATTGCTTTTGACACAAACTGTTTTGGAGCCAAACATAATGTGCTCCACATGAGGTAAACTACAGAATATTTGTCTTGGGAGCCAAGTTTCAGATCAGGTTTAACTTATAAAGGGAACTTCACTGTTAAAAGTGAGATGCGTTAACGGTTCCCATGTTAGGACTGCTTGCCAGTAATGTTCTGTGTTTTATATTTACACCAGAAAAAAAAAATCCCAGAGAAGATTCATAATGTTTGCATTAAAATATGAATGGAGCATGAAAACTTCAAGTTTTTGGAAACTCCTGTATTCTGCCCAGTCTATCATCATAACTTATCCTTTCTGGAAGTAGATAAAGTTCTTGCAAGGCACCTGTACTGGTGGCTAAAGAAATTACACTGAAATTAGCTATGGTCACTTTAGTACAGCACACCTGAAAGAGCTTCTTTTTCCTTGGGCATTCCTTGGTGAAGAAGAACTGTGTTTCAATAACTAGTTTGAAGTATAACAGACATCTCAATTTAGAGTGAGTCAGTCACAACTCACCCCCTGTTGTTTTTTTTTTAATGAAAATGTGAGTTCACACTTATATCATGTAGTCCAGGCCCCATTGAAGCCAACAGCAAAATTCCCAGCCTTTCATCCCTGGTTTGCCAGTTTTAGATTTCCTTAAATATTGTCTGACCTGCATAGAGTTGACATTATTCTATTGAGATTAATAACATCAGCACTACATTTCTTAGTTAGTAATATAATATATATAATAGTATAATATATAATTATATTAGGCACCGATATCTGGATGTAGGCATCCCAGCTGTCCTGTCCTCACTGGAGATGGTGTTTATGTGGCAGGTGAAGCGTAGAAAGTATATGCCCCCTTGCTGATCACATACCTCCAGCTACTGCACAGAGAAGCCCAGAATGAAGGTGCTTCGGAAATACAACAGATCATCGCAAAAGCAGGTTTGCAGCACTCTAGGGGCATGTATGAGGAAAATAATATAGTATGAAGTTATACCTAGAAATTCCTTTTTTTTGCATGTGTGGGTAAACCCCAGGAATTTGAAAGACCTTTTGTGCTTTGATCTTCTTTCCATCTCAATCTGTTGATTAACATGGGGTTTGGAAGAGGGCATTTTCTCTCATTAAAGAGTGGAGATGCTAGTGCATCCCCTATTTATTGTCCATAGGAAATCAGGTCTTCAAGTAGCCCTTTCAAAACTCCTGTCGTCATTCCACTTAAAATCAGACTGTCATGTCATACTTTGTTGTGTTTTCCCTGAGATGTTTTGAAATCCTGTGCAGTAAGCAGTGTGACTTTGAAGAGTGTGTCTTAAAAAGGACAAATTAGCAACAGGCTAGTAATGGGCAGAGCTGATCATCTCCACATTCCTCTGTATATGTGAGAAATTGTCTTTGTTGCTCCAGTCAGACTCAAAAACACCAAAGAAAAATTTAGTGAAATTCTTCAGTCATTGTTACTGTTCCTTGTGTCCAGCCAAGTCACCTGTCAGAGATGCAGAAGAGCCTCTGAAATTCACAGTAAATTTTTCAGATGTGACTCTGAGTGGTTGTTCTGCAGAATTTGTGGCATAGGAGGGAAGGCCACAGGCTTGCTGTTTGCCTTGCAGCCATCTCCACAGAAGTGTTTGTTATTTGTTTATGACACAGTACATCATGTTGTAAGAACCACAGTATTTGCAAGTGCCAGTCACATCTGGAAGTGATCAGAAGCTGTTGGGTGAACTACTCTTCGAAAATGTGGCCCTGTGATCCAAAGACTTGCATTTAGATCTTACATATCTGTAAACTGGTAGGTTGTATTTCATGTAAGTTGGATACTTGACAGCACCTTGTGGAACTGTGGTGTCATTATCACTTTTGATTTATTTAAGTACTCACATAAGGACTTCAAAACCTACTTTAGTCACCTTTTTTTTTTTTTTTTTTAGGTAGCAGGGGCCTGTGTCCCTTTACGTGCTTTCTCTTCCCACTGGAACTAGAAATTGCGTAATGCAGCCTGCGGGCTGTGGGGTTGAGCTTATGACAGTGTGTGAAACCTGCTCCTGCCTCAGCCTGAGCTGTGGCACTGGGTCATGGCTGCTCTTGGAGCTGTGCTGGGCAGGGGTTTGGTGTGTGCCATCTGGCACATGCTCTAGTACAGCCCAAGCTCGGGATGGGCCAGCCTGTACATGGGCTAAGAGAATTGTGCTTCTGTCTGCTGTTCCTTCAGTCCCTGGTCCTTGATGCTTATTAGTTTAGAAGTTCTCTGTCTGGCTTCTGGAGTGGTTTTCTCCAGCTTCCTTTTTCTTTGAGAAGATGGGAATTATCTATTCAGACACCACATTACCTCTTTCCAGGTACTTCCTCCAGTGACTGGAGTGTAAATGCTGAGCTAAAATTGTATCACATCAAAATTGTGTGTGTCACATTTGGATAGCCCAGACAGGAGATTTCAAAGGCTGGGATCCAGCTGGCCAGAAGGTATTGCTCTGCATAGCTTTGCTCTTTTTTGTGAGCATCAGTTTATTAAATCAGAATGCAATAGTTTCCCATATAAAACTATCATTTTCCTTCATCAAATCAAATCAATCTTAAACTTAAGGGTGGAGAGATGATGTGGAAGGGGAGCCATATGGAAAAAAGGGCTTCCCGTTACTTACCTTTTCAGTGACAGCCTGACTATTTCACAACTCTGGATCTGTGTTTTGTAATTGAAAAACCTCCTGAGCACAGACAAGGTGAACTGGAAGCTTATGCTGAGATAAATAACTTAATATGTTCCCCTCCCCCTAATTTGCCTTGATTTTTATTTATTTATTCTAATCCTTGTTGGCTTTGAACAAATTGACTACACAAACAACAGGAGAATCCAGAAATGGCTCCTAGATATTATTCTATGTTTTATCAACAAGTGTGGAAATCCAGATTAATTTTACATTGTCCTTTAATTGTGTTGAGGAAATGACATTCATTCCCAATAAAAGTCAGAAAGCAGCAAAAAATTAATGTAATATGGATTTGTGGCCAGCTGAACTGCACTAGAATAGACAGTTTTCTGTGGTTTTCTGGAAACCACATTAAATGACATTGAACTGAAATAAAATGTCTCAGTCAATCAGAAACCAGGGAAACCATGCAGTTACTGACTTTTAAGCAAATAATAGTTTTCAGCAATTATACAGCATGACAATCCAAGCTGTCTAAATTCATGTGTTTAGTCAGCACCAGAGCAAACCTAAACTTTTCACCTTCATTTTTTTCCTCAGGCAGGAAAAGAAAATATCAGGGTTTTTTCCCCAAAAAACAAACAAAACAAACAAACAAACAAAAAAACCAAAACAAAAAACCCCCACATACACACAAAAAAAAAACCCAAAAAACAAACACAAAAAAACCCAAAAACCAACCAACCAAAAAAAAAAACCCAAACCTCACATTCTTGGATTTTTAAGTTATTTTTCACAGTATTTAGTCATATTTTCTCACTAGACCTGCAAAGAACAAATCCATATAACTCTTTCAGTAAAACCATATCTGCCTATTACTATAGCAATAGCCATATACTAGATTACCAAAAGCTTTGACCTTTAGCTGTTGCTCATGCAGTGAGAAAAGAGGCAAGCATAGATTTAATAAAGACAAAAAATATCTGACACCTAGTTGCTAGGAAGCACAGAGAAGCTGAAAGAGGCACAGGATCAAAAAGGGAGGGTGATAGCAAAAGCCTGACTGGGGAAATGGAAATGGGGGTGGAGAAGAAGCTGCAGTGCTGTTAAAAGAAATGTCTTTTTTCTCTAGCTGTGAATGGTGTAAGGAGGCAAACTACAATGCTGGCCTTTGTCACTGAACCTGCTTGGCCACGTTCTCAGCTGAGCCCTCTGCATCAAGTGCATCCGAGGCACTGACACTGTCTGCCTGTCAGACAGCTCCTGTAAAGTAATACGTCTGCATGAGGGTTTTTTTCTCCTGGTATTAGAGCTTGAATAGCCAAGAGAAGGACAATAGGAAAGCAAAACTGAAATACAATCACAACCAGTGCCTATTTGTGCCCCAAAGAATAATTACCTAAGGAGTCCCATCCTCTACAAGATAAGCAGTTTATATGAGATTGAAAAAGCTATTAAACAAAATCAGGCAGTTTTGAATTTTCCTCAAATTATTGTTGCTTTATACTAGAAGGACCCTCTCCACAGTGCAGTTATTGCAATCTCTGGGTAGAGGTTATTTTCCTGTGAGTTTGAACTTACGCTCTGAGAAGCTGCATGATGATATTCAAGCTTGTAATGAATAATCCAGAAGGAGTCTACTGCAGTCTTTACTGTATATTTACAGTTCTGCAAAGCTGAACCTTACAATATTTTTATTACCTCTGTCGTGTTTTTTAACATGGTAGAAAAACCTCTGATGTTTTAATTCTTTGTTTCACTAAGGTTCCTTCTATTTGATAAGCTCTATCTGACAGTGGTTGTAAGCTGACAGAAGTATTTTCTTTTTGTTTTCTTTTTTTTTCTTTTTTTTTTCAGAATATCAATGTGACATTAGTTTTTCTCCTTTTCCATTACTTTTTTAATATGAATGTTAACACCCTACTTACAAACACATGAGAAATAGAAATTATTCAGCTATAATCCCCCTCCTTTCCCCAAATGGTTGCAAAAAATTTAGCACTTGTTTTCTGTATTGTTAAAAAAATATTAAAAAGGTAATAAAATAAAACTCTGAGGTGCACTTGCTGGTTTTATCAATATGACATTTTTTACTGCTCCTTAGCACTGTATCAGGTCACTTTCCAAGTTATGAAAGGAGGCCTCAAGGAGAGTGGGGTCTTGCTGGTGTCCAGCAGTATTATTTGTTTTTAACTCTGGCGAGCTCCCAGAACTCGTGCTGGAGGGGTATACTTTTGCAATATTGTGCCTAGAATAGCAAAAGTTCTGCTATTTTGGCCATCTACTAAGTTTAGGAAGATGTACAAGAGGAGTTGATGAGCTAGGGAAAACAAGAGGGGAAGTCATCTCAGTGGCATAAATTTATTGCATTGGTTTTGCTATTTCTTGCTTACCTTTTACAGTGACAAAAAAATTACAAAGATTGCCATACACAGTGTAAAGGCACCTGGAAAGGAAACTGCTATTAACCCGTTTGGGGCTGTTAAAGTGATTGGCAATGTTATTCATTTGAAGAGTGTTCTTAGGCTGTGTGTTGTGTTGCAGTGTTTGTGGAAGTCTTTTGTGGAAAGATCTTGGGAGGTTTTTTTGTTGTGTATTTATACACTTGGACACGTCTGTGTGTGTATTTATTAAATTAATTAAAATTTTTCATGTAGCTGTTAGTATACATGTATTTATATGCATGTGTATATGCTTTGGAAACCTGTCCGTCATCCAGAATCTCTCTCTCTACACCTTTCTTACTGCCCACTGTTCTTTGAGGACTGTTAAAGGGTCAGTGTAACTTCTTTATAATTGCATTATTTACAGTTCCTGCAGTTTCAAGTAAACATGAAAAATGTCTGGCCTAACTACGAATATAATGTGTAAAATTCGGTTAAAAAACCCACAAATAACCAAAACACTAGGAAAAAAAAATCTTTATTATTATGTTGTATCTATGTTATCAATTATTTTAAACTTTGTTGGAGGTTTTATTTAGATTTTGTTGGAGTGGTAACATTTGTGTATGTCCATCCATTTTTTTTTGTCAGAATGAAAGGCTTGTATGAACTAGTTCAGACTGCATGTGAAAGAGAAGTAAACTCGCTAGTCCTGTTCAGAAAGTGGCTGAAAGACCTGGCTAAAAAAAATTATGTAAGGAATGGAAGAAAAAATTACCCCAATTGTGTTCAAAACTGTGTAGTTGGTCTGAGAGCTGAGCTGACAGCAGTAGGAAGCAGATTTAGCTGAGTTTGAACAGCTCTGTTACCCAACATTCATACTGTGCTGAAAGTTAATTTTAAATAAAGGGAAATTATGTTTGTTTCATTTCAGAAGCTCCAAGGTAACTGACATCTAAATTGGATAAGACTCCAGAGAGTGAGAAAGTTTGGGATATGTAAGACCTGGGATTACAACAGCAGAGATAAGCAGAAGGAAACTATAAAACAAACAAACAAACAAGCAAACAAACATAATAATAATAATAATAATAATAATAGGGGGGGTTCCCACAATGAAGTTTAATAAAGTTCTTCTAAAGAAAGTTATGTAGTGGATTTCCTATCAAAGAATTTTAAAAAGAAAAATCCTGTAAAATAATTTAAAAAAAAATTTGTTCTGATTAATTTCTAAACTAAATTAAATTATTCCATTTTAAATAGCCCATATCCAGTTTTTCTTTCAATTCCTCTATAGTCTGGACTTGCTGGAAATTAGCATTTGTAAAATGTTCTGGTTGGGCTGGGATGTGAAGTTTTCACAATAGGATATTTATTCTTGTATAATTCTTTGAATTATTTCATACTTTCAATCTTGTGGGTAAAAAAGGTTGAACTGTAGTAAAAGTAGACTATGTAGCAAAAAGTTTATGTTTTAAAACATGATCTCTTTCAAGAAAGAAATTATCTAAATATGATCTGCTTGTAGAATTAATGAATAATTCTACAGTGGAAGCTCTTCTACCCAGCTCACAGATGACATTCATAACAGTTAAATTGGACATGCAAGTGGCTAACAGAGTTTTAGCAGCCCAGATTTTCTGAAAATAGATTTTAACTCTGCTGAAGAAAAGCAGTGCACAGATATGTGATTGTTGGGGGGGGGGGAAGAAGAATTTTTAAAACATAACTGTAAAAGAAAGGCTTGAGCTTTTTACCTTTGAAACAATACAAGGGAGAGCTATACAGAAATACAGAGATGCAGTTGTCAAATGGGGCAATTGTGTTTAGCTGTACTTAAACCTTCCTGTGTAAGGTTGGGTTATGGTGCTGGGCTGTGCACTTTGGTGGTCTGAGGTGCGGCACAAGTTCTGTTCATCCCCCCTTGTAAAACTGGGACAGAAAAGAGTGGGATTTGTTTCTTTGGATGCTGTTCCTTAATCTGCTTCTGAGCACAGACTAACCATTGAAAAGATGTAACCTCAAGCCAGGCAACAAAATGTGCTTTAATGGGGAAGGCGCAGGATTTCCACACAGCCATATTTTTGATACAAACCTGCTTCAGTTTGGTAGGGTTGTCCACAGGTTGGAGTTAAAGCCCACTGAAAACTGAGAAATGGGATGTTTTAGACACTTCCAGTAAGCCCATGAAATGATCCACTAAGTATGTGCAAATACCAATTTTCAAAGACTTTGAGCATAGCCAAAGCAGAATAAAAGACAAATCCATCTTGACAGGTTCCAAGGTTTTGTTCAGGAGCTGGCAATCATGCAAACCTTCTTCAAACAGTCAGGAGATAATTCAAACATCTTCTTACCACATAATCAATTTCCTCTCAAAATTTATCTTTTTATACAATTTAGCATTTTACTTAATTATTCTAAAAAGAAGTCTGATACAATGCAGGAGAGGGAACACTAAAGCTCAAACAGTTGCATGCCGGGCAGAGAAACAAAATATGTGAAGTAAATTGTACAATATAGTTTTCTAAGCAACTTAAACAATAGACTTTATTCTGTCTAAATTGAAACACACTGCATTTGCTAAAAACCATTCTTTAATAAATAGCTGCATGAACTTAGACATATTAATTGGTCCTTCAGAGATCTGCCTTTTAAACTTTTTTTTAGTGCAGGAAAGCACATACTGAACATGAACCTGCTTCTTATTAAGTCAGTGAAAGCAGGACTCTGATAAACATTTAGTTTGACAAAATGAATTCAAGATGTTGGAATTATTTCATCCATTTTACTAGGCATTTTTCCTGAATCCTCCATTCACTGAAAGGTAAGATTTTAGTAAGTCTGTTACATCTTCCTGAGAATTTTTTAGGCTCAAGGTAAACTAATTGCGTCCAGAAAGGTGAATTGAATGGCATGTGTTACACAGAAGGTAACATGTGCACGTTGATAAATAAATCACATAGAGATACATTAAAGTAATCCTTGTACTTGTTCACACAGGATGGAGCACTCAGGATAAGTACAATGTATACACATGGTTTTGTGAAACTTTTTATTGGTTTGGATATCCTTTTTATTCTCTAATAGGCTACCAATAAGTGCAAGATGTCATTTACTCATGCAGAGAAAATGTCTGTTTGTGAGTGCACTACTTTTAAAATAGTTTTAGTTAATTTAACTTGCTATGTCTGTCGACTGTGATACCATTTGTTACAGAAAACAAATTAGGGTGATAAAAATACTTTTCTCCACAGGCTTCATACTGGCTTGGAACAAAAACTATTCCTTTCACAAAGTTTGATTGTTTATGGTCTTTGCCAAGTAAATGAGAGTCAGTGGACTTAGTTTTCTTATTAAGAAAGCCTGATTTGATTAAGAAAACCTGATTCATTTGAGTGTGAAAAGTGCTTAAGATGGATACTTCTTAAATACACTAGCTGGGTAAACCAATGATTTTGCTTATGAAATACTGCTGAAGTATTTGGATCTGTGGTGATGATACTTGCCTGTCTGAAAAGAAATTATTGTAACTTTTTCATGCTAACCAAGAAAAAAGAGCAAATGTGAACTTTCTAAGCTGGAACTGCCCAGTAGGTATCTGTGGGCTGATCATACTTTCAGCAGGAAAGGATGGCATTTAAAACTGCTAAGTGAACATGTGAGGAGCATTACACTGTATATGCAATGGAACACGGATTGTTTATTTTGTTTAGCATTCTTCTGCTCCCTTAAATACACACAAGATGGAAACTCACAGACTTCTTTTAACCTTTAGCTTCTATCCTTGCATACAAACTACTAAACAAAAACTGACAGACTTGTAAACAACTTGAGTTCATTTTATTTCATCTAACACCGATCACATTTCCAGTAGACAATAAATATAATTCACTGCTGACAGATGTGTAGAATGTATATACAATTAGATGAAGAAATTGGGTTCAACGCAGTTCAAATCTCGGTTTATGCCCTTGCATTTCCTTGAATATGGCTGTAAAATTATTGCCTGTTGATGCATGGCATCCAGCAATATCAGTTTTTCCCTGCTCACCTGCTCATCCAGGGTGCTGCTGGGGAGTCTATTATTCTGCCAGTAGTATATCAGTGCATCTTGTGATTGACATAGCCATTTACTTGAGTAAATGCGATTCTTTACTTCATGTGCCTTTGGGTAAGGCCTTCGTTCATTTTCCCAGCTGAGATGTAGTTTTTCTTACATTTTCTCAAACATATTCAGGACGTGAAAGCTCTGAATCTGTATCTTGGGTTAGATGAGCACAACGTGAGGAAGGCTAAAGTATCTAGGCAATCAGCAGAATTAGGCGCACAAAATGAGAGATAATTTCATTCTCTGAAGGCAAAAAAAATAGAGCCAGATAACAGACTCGTATTTGATGGAAAGGTAGTGGGGTGTTGTTTGGGGTTTTTTCCCACAGAGGAGGATGTGTGGGAGCACAGAAGATAGGCAATTTCAAAGTGAAACTTGGAATAAATACTTAAGGTGCTGGGTGTTGCCCTAACAATTTGCCGCTGATTTTCCTGGTCAGAATATGAATATACAGGAGCCATTGTTCTTATTGACTGTCCCAACTGTTCACCTCTTTCGTAGACATCTCAGCCTACTACAGAGTAATTGGGCTTTTACAGCTCTGTAAGACAATCTTTCAGTTGGCCTTTGGAGTATACATATGGTAAATGGTTCTCCTGTTGCAGATGGGCTGGCAACTTTGTTTATATATAGTGAAAATGTTTCTTTAGAGGAAAAAATCTGAATAATTAATTTATAAATGAAGCAAGGAATCGGCAAACATACACTGCAAATTGGATTACAGTTACGAGTCTGACAACAAATGTTCCTTGTCTGCATTGTCTGAGAAAGGTAGAGTTTTTGCTACTGCCTGAAAGCCATCTACAGTTGACTTGTGTAGCTGTGATGCTGGAATACATTGCAGTGTAAATCCACTTGAAATTTTCCAAACTTCCTAGAAATTACTCAGAAGAAAACATCTATCAAGTGATAAAATAAGAATATGCACATTTGTAAGAGTGAAGAATCTTCCAGATGTACGTGAAAGTTCTGTTTATTCACTTGTATGGTCTGTTCCTATGATTTAGTGTGGATGCAGTGGCTGCTGGTGGTTGGAATACAGATAATGGAAGGCAGAAGTTCCTGTTTTTCTTCCTGTGTAATGGCTGACTTTTCACCTAATTTCTCTACTTTCTTCCAAGAAGTACCTATATACCTGAATTTGTCCACTTATCTCTCCATCTGTTCATCCATATATATGCACTACCTCATGCACTTCTTTTACAAGCTCTTTGAGCAGTTTTCTAAGCCTGTGTCACTTCATAATACCCAAGGGAAAAGTGAGAAATACCAGCGTTGTTGCTGTTTATAGAAAATTATTAGCTACTTTCCTAGGTTTGGTAAAAAACAAAGAACATGTTGAAGGAACCTGTATTAATTTATTAATCTGGATGCATTGTAAACTCTCCATATTAAAAAAAAAGTTACTAAAGAAAAGGCAGATAATAGTAATACTATAGCAATAGTAGTATTACAATGCATAATATTGTTACCTTCTTTTTAACAGGTCTATGGAAATGCAGGATCTAGCCAGTCCTCATAATCTTGTTGGAAGTAGTGATGCACCAGGTGGTTCCAAACTGGATAAATCTAATCTCAGTAGCACATCAGTTACAACAAATGGAACAGGAGGTAGGTAAAAGACACTGCTGACACACAGAAATTTTTGGCTAGTTTTTAGTCGTATGCATGTTTTAAGATAGTTTTGAGAATGACCATATGCCCATTTAAAAATGCTCAACAAGAATTATAAAAAAATGGCAGTCATACAAGTATAAATCTCTAATTCCAACGTCACTTCTTTGCACCAATTGAAGTAAGAGGCAGAACTGAAACAAGGTGCAAAGGTGAAACAAGGAAAATTTTGGAATGGTTGATTTGAACACTGTATTAAAGGTTTGCTTATACCTGTTGGTAACTTGAAATGAGTTGCATTTTCTGTGTCATATTTCATTGATGAGTAATAATTTACTCTTATACTCTGAACTACACACATTTGTATTAAATAAAATCACTGTCAAAAGAAGTACATCAAAATTAGGCTTAGGTTATTTTTTCTCATGATGAATTCCATTTCTTGGGAGGTAATGAAAGTTTATCATAAAGAGATTGTTCGATTTTGCTCAGGAGTAGCTGGTTATTTCTCCTGTAGGTGTTACTATAGGGACAGCACTATCGTGCAGCTACAGCATGGATGTTCCAGTGCTTTCAGATAACTGATTTCGCCAGAGCTGAATTGGAGCAGTGGGAGGCAAAGTACTACATTCTGAGGTGCAGCCCATGAGAGCAACACCATGGATGAGCCAAGCTAGAGTTTCAGCCTTCTTTTTTAGAGTTTATACATTGCTGTCTGTTTTCACAGTTGCCACTAAGAAGATTTTTCTAATTTGTTCTTTTTGGCCACAATGTAGAGCATTTTATTCACTTATCCCTATTTTTTTAAAAAACTCTCACAATGTGGAAAAAAAAAAGTGTATGTGCTTGTGAGGGTAGCAGAGCTCTGCAAAGAATGTCTGAACCATATTTTTAACTAGGATCCTTATTCCACCATAAAGAGAAAAGAAAACTTCAAGCATACCATTAAAGAACTCTGATAACTAGATACCTCTGTATTATACATGCATAAATAAACCAGTTAAAATAATGCCCACAAAAACAATGCAGTGCATTTAAAAGACTTAAAGTGCCAAAACACTTGCCTTGAGGACTTTTCAGGTATGCTGAACAGATACTGAACTGAGAATGAACTGTTATACCATTCCTATTCTCAGGAGACAACATGACTGTGTTAAATACTGCAGACTGGTTGCTGAGTTGCAGTACTCCTTCCTCTGCAACAAGTATGAGAGATTCTGGTACAGTGCATGTGTGTGGTGGTGTGTCTCTGTGACTGCTGTGTGACATCTCTCTTGGTTTGCTCTGTTCTTTTG
The DNA here is from genome assembly GCA_013396755.1 of Sclerurus mexicanus. NCBI lineage: Eukaryota > Metazoa > Chordata > Aves > Passeriformes > Furnariidae > Sclerurus > Sclerurus mexicanus. Next base: position 102,981 of record VWZF01004011.1, read on the forward strand.
TTTTGCAGTTTGAACATTCTTACGGCTTTTTCCCCTCTCATTTTTTTTCTACCCCTTCTCATAGGCTCTTCCCACAGCCATAAAACTCGTAGGAAGATGCAATAAATAGTTGTCTTACAATGCTTTGAAAGTCACTTGATGATCAAGGGGAATTTTACCCGCTTATAATTAGCTTAACTGTCTACATGCTCTGAGAGACTGGGATTGTCTCGTAGTTTTCAGCATTGCTGGGAATTGCCAGTAGTCAACATTAGTGGAAGTCAGACCAATGAAATTTTCACAGAATGTCCATTTACTTTTCTTTTGTTTTTAAGTACAGCATTACATGATTACTTGAGCATAAATTAAGGTTGACATTATTGTTGCTATTCTATTACAACTGTAATTATTAATCAAAGCTTTTGTCTAATGTGCTACTACATGTAACTTGCCACTTTACAAACATTTGGCCAAATGTTCCAAGCTGTTGTTTTCATTTACAAGTTTCCTGACATGTATTATTAATTGTCATGAGTTGTAATGACTAATAATAATTCTGTATGCGACACTGTTGCAGTACATATGGGATTAATGACATGTGTAAACATGCATCACCATGTTTCTCTACAAGTCATTACAAAGGCATTTAAGTTGTGCAGGTTTGGACTAAAGTTAGGAAGATCTCAAAAGCTTTCCTTTTAGAAAACCCTCTGAATTAGCTTGCCTTTTGTAAAACACATTCACATAACATTTACAAAAAAAAAAAAGTTGACTTGAGCACAAGAGATCATTTGCACTAGAATAACTTGTTCCACGTGAATGTTCCTGCTCAATTATAAGAATTTAAGGAAAGACTGAACTAACTTAGTCTGTCACCTCAGTTAACTGTTCAGCATGTTCAGGTAAATGTGGAAGGTAATAATTTAAGTACTAATTACTAGTAGTGAGGAAATATAATGTGGAAGTCTTTGCATTACTTAAATCTGATTTTCCATAGACAGTAGAATGTTTGGAATTGTGCTTCTAGTTGAGTATAGTCCCAGGAATACCCTTAAGACATGCTAAAAGAAAGAGGAAAATCCCTGCTATGACATGCTGTGTGGTTTATTGTTTTATGTGAGCTTCTAATCAAATTTGTTTGCTATAACAGCTGTTGCACTTGCTTGTCCTGCTTCATGCATAGTAGTAGCACCTCTTCCCCTGAGATTGCATTCATTTTCAGTTCTTTACATTGTGGGATTTTTTGGGGAAAAAACAGAGGTCATCAAAGTATTAGTCATTTTGGTCTGCTAAGTCCTTTCATCAAGTAAAGACCGTATGTTTTAGAAGCTGTTGGCTGTTGGGAACTGTATCCTGAGTTAGTCTTAGAATAACAAAGTTTGGACGAGATCCCTGGAGGTCAGTTGGGCCAAGCACTGCTCCGAGCAGGGCCAACATTGCTGTTAGATCATGTTGCTCAAGGCAGTGTCTAGTTGAGTGTTGAATGTCTCCAAGGAGGGGCCACAGCACCTGTCCCGATATGCTTATGGCAAAGAATTTTCCTCCTACATCTAATTGGATTTTTCCCTTAGTACAGCTTGTGTCTGTTCCCACCTATTGTTTCCCAGGGGCACCTTCTGACATGAGTGTGCCTTTGTTCTTTGTCATCTTTGAACCTTCCCATGAGATAGCTGCAGGCAGCTCTCACCTCAGCCTCCTCTTCCTAGGACAGATAAAGCCCAGCTTCTTCTGTGTCCTTGTACATCATATGCCCCCACGCCTGATGGTGGTGATAGCTTTACTCTGTTAGCATGTTGTCGTGGTTTTAGCACAGCTGGCAACTAAGCACCACATAGCCAATCACTGTCTGAGCCAAAAGCAGGACGTGCAGTCTTCACTGATGGAAACACTCAAATGTAACTCTTCCAGTTAGAGATTGCTTTAATTCTGTTTTCAGTCTTTCAATACGTAAAAACCCCACAAACTAAAATTAAAATTGATCAACACTTTAATGATAGAATATTAAATGTACAGTTTTTAGAGTATTCGTCCAAAATGCTGGTTCAAACTTGTGGTCTCTGCATTATGCAGTTACCATAGTAGTATCAGAACCATACTTTATCTCATGTGGGAAACTTAGGGATGATTCTGTGTTTTTATTTGGTATCAGTTCTTATTTTGATTTCAGCTTTAAATGTTCCTGGTTTTTTGAAATGATGTTAGAATAATTTTTTTCTAAGTTAGCTTTGTGCTTTTTTCCCTCTTAGTTTAATGGCATACAACATAAAGAAAAATAGGTAATAGTCAAAATCTCTAGCTACAGTGAGGAAATACCTTGATGAATTCCTTACATAAAATCTGAATGCGACAAAATAGAACTGTTTAAAATCAAGCACATATAAAAGTACTTTCTACATGTATTTTTCAACAAAACACAGTGCCAGTATAATGTTTTTTTTCCCCAAGTACAGAAGAGTTTCATTTCTTTTAGGTTATTTTCTTCTTGACAGGGAGAGAAAATAGATGGTGCCTCTTGGTGCTGATGGAAGTGCCCTGCAGCTGGCATTAAGCAGAACTAGACACAATTCTAAAGTAAACATTTCAATTCATTACTAAAGTTTTTGTTAAATATAACAGGCACATACTATCTTTCTGGATACAGTACTCCACATAGATTTGTAGCTCAGTATGGGCAATAGCGCAATACCATCTTGAACAGAAAGAGATAAAGGTACTCAAGAGTACTTTTTTCATGTATGTAGGTGTCCGCACTTTGCAGAAGTACATGGAGGCGTCCATATGTAATAATCAGAAAATGATGCTTCAGGCAACAAACAATGCATGTTCTACATGACTGAGCGGCTTAGTGAAGGCAATCATTTTGTGACAAATGACACTTAAGCTTTTTCTTGGTGTGTGTTTAATTAATCTGATGAAAATGAAATCACATCTTTCTCATATAAATATAGAAATGGGAATGATTGATTACTCTTTGACTTTGAATGAATTACTTTGTTCACTTGGGGTAATTTTTGTCACAGCTTTCTTTTTTTTTTTTTTTTTTNTTTTTTTTTTTTTTTTTTTTGAGAAGATAATGGCTAGCAGAATGAGAAGGATCTTGGAAAAATGTGGCTATAATTCTTCCCTGATGATGCCATATTGAATTAATATTCTGTTGCTTGCAGGGAGACTATATGGGTGTGGTAGTTTTGCTAAAGAGAAACAATAATGAGAAGTTTGCATTCAAAAGATACAGGTTCAATTTTTTTAAGATACAATAGTATAACTTAAGCAAAAAGGTGCTACTTGGTTTGATTGACACTGGCGTACCAGCAGTGCTGCAGGCCACTCTCCCTGTCGCAGACAAATATATCCCAAGTCCTCTGCTTGATCTAAATAGGTATCCCTTTGAATTCAGTGTAGATTAGTTGTACAGCTGTAGACATCAGTAGCATCCCATATGACTTACTGAAGTGAAATCCATTAAACAGTGTACCTGGAATGGGATTTGATTTTGTAGGAGAGGTAACTCTTGCAGGGCTCATCGCAGGCAGCTGTATTGGTAGCTGTGCAATTCCCAATGTACAGTTCACTGTGCTCACAGACACAGAGAAAAGTAGCAGAATGGGTCTGTGGGTTCTGGACATTTTTACCATGAGAAAATCAAATCCTTTATTTAGCTCATTGACTACCTTTTCCTCCACAGACTGTTAGAGGAATGGTGGACTTGAGGGCAGTTTAGGCTGTACTTGGACTGAATCAACCTCTGGAAATACCCCACTGTCTCAACTAAACATGAAGGAAGATTAGTAGGCACCTTTTATGTGCCTAAGTTAGGTGACATGAATCTGAGCCATAGTTTTTAAATACACTGCTAGCTAAGAACATGGAATTTCCCCCTTTCCCATACTGTTGCCAATGCAGTCAAACATTCATGCAGTGATGTTGACAGATGAGAGCTTTGGTCAGCTTAGCTGATGCCCCTCAAAGGTGTCAGGTAACCAGCTGGCAGAAAATGCCTTTCCTTGGGGTATGTTAGACCTGTTGAGGGGCCCAGCTGTCACAGCAAATGCTACCTCACAAATCCCAGGCTATCCTTGGAATTTCAATACCTGGCATACAACTGTGGTAGTGGCCTGCGCAGGTCCTCACTGCCACTTCTCTCTGTGCCCCTGGGCACCTACCAGTCCTGTGATATCTATAAGCATGTTGCTGATATATATGTGATGAATGTTGGTGCCCAACCCTAATTGACCTTCACAAAGAAATTGTGACACTGTGTTGAGGGTTCCCACATTTGGCAGTCAGACAGCTATTAAAAGCTGCAGTTTGTTCTGTACTGCTGTTTCTTACCACATCAATTAAAAGGATGGTTCCCCATTACAAAAGTCCATGCCAAATGTTCTGTCCAGGTAAGATATTAACTATTAAATCTGTATTGCCTCTGTGGTGCTTTCTGTTATAGCTCAAATGTTAAGACCTCATGATGATCTGTAAGAAACAGTTTGAGTTCAGATTGAACCCTAAATGTTTGGTAACCTTTGAGTTAGAAGCTGACTTGCATGACTGCCCTTTGTGTCCCACTGTAGTTCTTTGGCTTTTTTTTCTTTCAAACTTCTGTCTTCATTTATGGAAAATTGCTTGCTGGTAACCTAGCTCAAAAAGGCCCCCACAGACTCTAAAAGGGGAAGGGGAAAGGCAACATGCTGGCACTGTGAAAGCAATTTACTTCTATATGAGAATGAAATCATATTATAATTGTTTCACTTGTCAGGCAAAACTATTTTTGTTATGTGCTACATCCCTTGACAACTAATGTTTCCTTCCTCTCTGCTACTCTTAGGGAATTGTTAGAATCAATTAGATTTTGGTTGAAATCTCGCCAGAAGATATTCCAATTGCTAAAACCAATAGCTAGACAAATGCACAGATAAAAATCTTATGTAGATGCATGGCCGTTCCACACAGAGCTGGTGTAGATCGTCTCAATACGGTGGTAGAGCAAAGGTTGAAGCTGTTGCACGCATGCTTGTTCTACCTGGGCTACCACTAGTGTGACTGGCATGAGGACTCCTGTACAAATTTAGAAGTAAAATCTCATATCTACTTATTCTTCTATGTAGTGTCTCTTCTTGCAGTCAAAACAGAACCCATGAACAACAGTGAAACAACAACAACAACTGGAGATGGATCGCTTGACACTTTTACTGGGTCAGGTAAATAATAAGAACACGTTTTGTTAGATGCACATTAATGTAACATTTAATAATCTTCACTAATGAACATTTCATTGCATGGAAACAATTTTTTAAAAGCTACATTTTAAGTAACATTTTAATACCTAATAATAATAATAATAAAAATAATAATAGCTTTTTCATTTTTGTAAGTGCAAGTCTGCAAACATGAGGTGTGATCTCAAAGAAGCTTTCTTGATTCCTAAGACGATTATTGTATGCAAAAATCTTATAGTAATACTGTTATTATAATACTGTAGATTTTTTTCTCAGGGTTAGTCTTGTATGATCTTAAGAAAAAAAATTGATTGTGTTTGCAACGGCCATGCTAATTTGTAAAATTTAAAATCTTAAGTGTAAAATCTCAGTGTTCATCATTTTACTCCTATGAACAGTGTGTGAAACTGACCGGATTACCATAAGTTACTTTCTCTCCATTGCAATGAGCTTTCTTTCAGTGAAAATAAACTTTATATATTACTTAAAATAATCGCAAGTTTCAATTGCTTCTTAAAAAATTCAAACAGCAGTTTTTAAGTAGATCCCTATAAATTATTAAAATGTGATGAACTGTGAACAAGTACAGACAATCTACCTTCTAATAATTATGTTTAATTCTGCTAATAATAATATTAACAAGGAGAGGAGGAAGAATAAATTTTGCATCAGGAAATACCGGTTCACTAATGACCTGACTGAAATATCACTGACGCCAGGAAATGCCTCTCCACATTACTATTACTTTGGTAGACTTAGGTAGTCAAACCCTATATAAAATATTTCAGAAATCACAGTGTTTCAATGTAATTAATTTTGAGTGTATGTTTCTGGAATTGTCTTGTGGGTATAAGTTATATTCCAAAGTTGATTACTCAGAAAAATATTTATAACAGTTTAATGCCTGATGAAAAGGTCTTTTCTGAGGTTTAAAGCAAGCATATACTATTTCTGATTAGAAAAAATGAAAATATTGTCTTCATTATTATTATACGGAAAAGAACCCAATCAACATAAAGTCTAACAAGTTCCATAAAATATTAAATAGCCTTGGCTAAAATCTAGCTTTTCTTTTTCACTGTTATTACTCAATGCTAGTATTTTATTAGTAATGATTGCAGATTATAAAATGTCCAACACATACAGGATTTTTTCATTGTGGGTGAAATTTTATCAGCTTCTGCCATGTATTTAATACAGCTGAGTTCTATTCCCTGAGTAAAACATGGCTAAGGCGACACTGGGTGCTAAAAAATTCAGCCTCCAGTTCAAGTTTATATAGCTAAGTAACAGCTTGATTTGCCCAGGTGCCACTCAGCGATCAGCTTCCACTGACTTCAAAAGAAGTGTTGAGATCTGTACACGTTGGATATTTGGAAAGTTGGTGCCTCAAAAAAAAAAAAAGGCAAAAAAAAAAGCAGGAATTTGAGCCTTGCACATGCATACTCAAAAGAAATATAAATCTGATTCTCAGTTTAGTCCACAAGCTCAAGCATGAAATGAGTGCAGTCATTCACAGTGGGAAATCAATAGTCTGCCTCTCTGTGTGACGTGCAGTCTTCATCATCAGAGCGAGACGCAGATCTGCTTTGATAACGCACTGAGTCTTTCATAAAGATTCAATACATTACTTTCACATTTGCCTTTTACTGGCACTTGCAAATTGGACAATTTGATTTACTCTAGGTTTGTGGGAGAAGTGGTAAAGAACAACAAAAACTCAGCAAAAAAGAGTATTTCTCTTGATTTTTTTAGCCTGACTTGTTATTTGGGAAGTTTAATGGGTTGCCAAAGACAGTAAATACTGACTAGGAGGCAGATGTCATTTCAGATGAGCCAGCTGCAACTGAAAAAAATGCATAACAAAGCCCAACACTGAACAGTTTGTTTTTTCCTTATAATCAAGTACATATGTGCATTATTCCCAACTATGACAAAGTGATAATGCTGGTACTTTCCTGCAGCTCTCAGAGGACCTGTGCACTCATTTTGTGAGGATGACACAAAACGAGCCTAGACACATAGTCTGCTGTTACCTACTCTGTCTCAAGCATAGGTCAGAAAAACTCAAGTGTTCTTCATTGAGTAGTGAAGAATTTAGGTGTGTACTTGAATTTATTTCATGACATGAGACATGGATGAAAAGAGAACTCCTGGCATAGAGTTTGCCATGCAGAAATCCTCTCCTTCAAATACTCTATCCATTAAACTTGATTTCCATGCTCCAAGGGCAGTCAAAACATGTGGCTTGTCCTGAAACTGAGCAGAAGGCTGAATAAGCCCTGTGGGGTGTAAAGTAGTCATCTCTATCCCTAATGACCAGCTGTAACACAGGAAGTGATGGTCAAACAGATTGTGTGAGGTATGGGGCAGAAGAGACAGATTAGACTTCACAGAAAACTGTGATTCTGTGAACTGTTGGTTGAAACGTTGAAAAGATAAAGCATGTAGGTCTCTTGAATTTAGAGTGACAGTTGCCTTAGTGGCCTTGCCCAGGCCATTGGGATTGGCCAAGCTCCTGCTCAGGGCTGCAGCTCAGATGTTGCAGCTCACGCTCAGGGCTGTGTTTCCCAAGTCCTGCAGATCTGTCCCTGGGAGAACCAGTGCTTCTTAGCATAGGTGAGGAATCACATTGTGAACTGTCCCTCCTCCTCCTTTTTCTTCAATGAAGAACAGTTGGCAATTAGTATCAGTGTACTCAGATTGAAGCTTTGTGGTTCTTCAGCAGACTCCCACTGGGGTGGCATTCACAGTATCTGGAGAAGTGCACAGCCTTATACTGAGATTTTCATACACTGTGAATTTGTTGCAGCTGCTGTACTCTGAGAACCTGCATTCTTGTGTATATATTGCTTACAATAGTGGCTTAACTTGAGAACTGTTTATCGTTTTAATGGAGTGGAGAGAGAGATACTTGATGTTCTCATCATCCTTTTTACTTAGTATTTATTACACACAAAAAGGATATAAAAAACGATTTCTGAAGGCTATAAAGGTGAAGTTAGGAAATGTCACTGCTATTTAACCTACATTTGGTTTCCTTGTGCATAGAGATTGTGATGTTATTTAAATGAGGTCCTTTTAACCTAACTTTTTTGCATGGAATTTTCCAGATGTGTAGTGAAAAATTAGAAAACTCCAGCCCATTTTAATATACTGAACCCAACACATACTATTAAAACAGTTAGTGATCATTTAAATCCTCCACAGCCACCTTGGCCAGTTGAGCTAAGAGAGTAACTGGTAAGAACTGGCTGCTAGCTTCTTGCCCCTGCTGTGCAACAATGTTAGTGGGGACTGGAATATGCCCTCAGTGCCATATTGTTACTGAAGAGATCAAGGTTCTTGTAAATGCCCTGAAGAGCATTCCTCTGGTAAATTCAGGTAGTGAAGTCTTAGAGATATTTGACTTTTTCAGAGAAGAAACAATTTTGGGTTTAGGCTTTGGTTTGGGTTTTTTTTGTTTGTTTGTTTTAATACAAGCAACGTGAAACAGTGCTTAGCCCCATTCATTTATATATATATATATTCATTTATATATAGCCCCAGAGGCTATATAAAGTGGAACAGTTACACAACCCATAGCAACCTGCCTCCACCATCTCCTCCATTGCCCACAGTCCTCAGAAGTAGGGTTAGGATGCTATCCAGTAGCCAAAGTTGTTTAAGTTTGATAACCCTTATAATTACCAGTTTGATCTATGAAATAGTGTAGTTCACAGGCTACACTCAATCATATCATTCTCTTATGGTAGGCCTTACACCCTGTGTTTCTCAAACATCTCATAGTCTAGAGTGTAGTGCACCAATTGCAGGGACAAACTAGAGAGTGAAAAGAACAGGGTTTTTTGTCTTGCCTCTTTTTCTTCCTTACAACTGGTAGTATCATCAGGGAAAATGAGGCGGGGGGGGAGAAAATGTACAACCAGACATATTCCAAAAGTATTTTATTTTCTTGCCTGAATTTATAAAATAAGACATATGCAGGAAGAGTTAAAAAGCAAGCAGGACAGGTTTTGCTGAAAAATATTAGTATTTGATAGCTCAAGTGATTTAAATGAATAGTAATTAATTTTTTTTGTAGTTTACATAAGGTGTGGTGGCATGGGAAATGTGCTTTAACCAAACTGATTAATCAAGTGAACTCTCATCCAGCAAATGATCAGAGAAAAAGTGGAACAGTATGGGCAAAAATGATCTAATAAACTGATAATGGATCACAAAGGTTTCTTGCCCTGAGAATCACCAAGGTCACTCTGTTAGCTATTGCTTGTCTTTAGAAAGTTCATACAGATACAAAAGGGAAGTCTAATTACTCATTGAGCCTTAAATAACTAATAGCATCCTTTAGAGTTCTGTGGACCAATTATGTTAATAGATACAGCTATAGGTTTGTCTAACTCTGGGAATAGCTGCCTGCACATGTAGTGGATCGCTCTATGGGTCAAGCTTAAACCATGGAAAGGCATTCTAAAAAAAATAAAAAAAAATGTCCACACAAAATGAAATTTAGCGGAGTTCCATCATGGGCAAACCCTCAATATCTTTTCAAACAGCAACTCTTTTGTGAAATCTGATGGCACATGTTTTGAAAGTTATTATCCAATTCTTCTTTACTTTCAAGCTATATTCAACTACACATTTTAAAAAGAAGTTGTTTTTTTCTAACATATTTTCTTTTTAAGTCCTACACATTGTAAATGCATTTAAATTAGCTTTAAAAATACAAAGTTCTGTATGTTCAAAGCAATAGATCTGAAAGACATTAATTAGGCCTGGATGTAGAAATATATCATGTTTCATAAAATAGTTAGGAACCTAAACCTATTTGTCACTTATATAATTCTGAATGTTCACTTCTACTACCATTACAAATAACTCAGGAAGAGGGTACACTTTGAAGTACAACTATGATTGATTAGACTAAAGAAATTCCAGTGCTTCATTGTGTACTACTTTAATCTTTTGAACAGTGAATTAACAGCAGATGGCCTAATAAAGACACTCTGTATGTTTGCCCAGTATGGATTTGCTCTGAAGGGATTGGTTCAACACTTTAGAGTACGTATATTTGGAATACATCTGTCTTAGTCAAGACAGATGGCTAAAGGAAAGAGAAACTTCCAAACACTTGGAATTAATCCAGTGTGAGCATCGCTTCTGAATGAAATTTTAATGAGTTATGACTATTGTTCCGTTAGCTTTCTTGGAAGAATGCAGCTGTGAATAATATAGACATAGTCAATTTGGATGGCTACTGAACAGAACTGTTTATTTGTACTTTGAAGTAAAAATATTGTTGTTAGTGGATGTATTCTAATTGGCCTGTTTATAAAGAACAGCATTTGCTTTGTAATGCTCAGTCCAGTATCTTCCATCACCTAAGCTGACTAAAATTAGCCACAACCATATAAAACATGTTTCTCTTATCCAGTTTTAAAATTTAACTTGTTAATGTGAGACTTTAAAGGTATATGTACATTATCTCAATCCCCTGCAATACCAGATATTAAATCACAAGATTCTTTTTAACCCTTTTAATATAACTTGCACATTTTAAAGATCTAAGATGTGTGGATCACAGATGATGTATGAAATCTATGCCTCTGCAATACACTCAGAAACACATCAGTCAAGAGGAAAAAGCATGACACACCCATGCTACCTGGAGAGTTCCGCACAACAATGAACGATTTGGAGTATTTTAATTTTTGTATTAAGATGGTGCAGTTCATGGGACATCTGCTTCCTTGAAAAGCTGTCTATCTCAATAAGCTTCTATGTTGCTGTATTAGTTTTCACACTGCTTGGCTGTATCAGTCTCATGGAGTTTCTAACTGCTGTACTCTTGTTTTCTGTTTTGCAGTAATAACAAGTAGTGGCTACAGTCCAAGATCAGCGCACCAGTACTCTCCGCAGATATATCCCTCCAAGTTAGTGTCCGCACCTCGTCTAGTCTTTTATGGGGAATTGACCTTGGCTGTAGGCAGTTCTGTGGTTTGTTGCAAACAAGTGTTCATCAGCAGAAGAAACAGAGAAGAAGGAAAGTTCTTAAGCCACAGTGCTGGCTCCAGCACTGGCTCCCCTTCCAACCTTTTTTTCCTCATGTGTCTGCAGACTAAGGTCCTGCTCTGTGCAGTATTGCTGCACAAGAAGTACTCTTGAATGTCTGCACACAACAGAAGAAAAAAAATCAGACTATTACATTCTCAGGCATCAGCATATTAACCGTGCTGGCAATATAGACAGAAATATTTTGAAGAAGTCCAATTGATATATAGAAATCATAATTGTATGCACAAGTTGCATGGGCGGGGGGGGTGGTGACCCTGTCCCTGACCCTCCCAGGGCCGTTGTTGCCAAATGCTTCTAAACATTCCACAATCATGAACCACCCTTTCCTCATCCCTCTCCAATATCATAACATTTAAAAATCAAATAAATTAATAAATTGGATTAGCTTTTAATCTCATTATTTTTAAGCCAACAGGTGTTAGGAATAGAAAAACTCTTTTCTTTTTTTTTTTTTTTTGAGGAAAACAGGATCTTGGACAATCACATGAATTCAGGAGTGGGAACTTTAGGAAAAAGCACTGAAGATGTCTGAAAATGCCAAAGTTGTCAGTCTATTAGTTTGCTTGTCCTATGATCCATGTTGCTCACAAGGGTGCTTTATTCCAGTATGCCATCAATTTGTTTCCACGTGTTTGATACAGGATACAGGCACCTGTGTGACTCTGATAGAGAGAAAACATTGAAATTGTAGCCAGTGAGGCTCTTTCAAGGTTGTTGTTTTGTTTTGTGTTTTGTTTTCGTTTGGGTTTTTTTTTTTCACAAATTTGCATTGGTATGGTGGTAGCCAATATTTATTAATACAGAAAGTGGGTGCCTGAACTAAGACCCCTCATTCCACTCAAAACCGGTTTTGGCAAACTATATTAGATACTTTTGGCCATATACATTACAAGGTTTAATAGAATTTTTTAATCTACTCTTGTAATTTTTTGGCATCTAAATTAGTGAGTAATCCTTTTCTGATAGTAAATGCTGCCAACTGTACTGAACTAATTAGAAAGCAAAAAAAAAAAATTTAAAAATTAGAATCTGAAATTTAGTCATGGCTTTTAATGGCCAGGTTTCAGTTAGCGTAATTCTGCAGAGTGTGTTTATTCAATTCTTGGTCCATAAAGTCTTATTTGACTTACAAAACAATCCAAGAAAAATGTTCCTCTGTGTATTTTTGCAACTCTAGAGGGCAAAAATTTTAAACTTGGTTTTATTCAATCTCCCTATAAACCCCCAGTATTCATAAATAAAGACCATTTTTATTTCCATTCTATTTTCCTAGCCCATATTTTCCAAACATTTAAAGCCCATCTGGTTACCAAGGACTGCTGTCAATATTTTTTGTGCCCCTCAATGTGCATGATCCATCTCCCATTGAAGCTAGAGGCTAGATGTCTGTTGAAGCAGAACCTACAAAGATGATGTAATGTACTAGCTTCAACATTCACCTCTGTATTTTCTTTATTCTTCTAGTCCAAGTTTCCCTCCATTGGATTAAAAAAGCATGGGGGCTTTTCTAATTTCAGCCTTCTTATTTTGGCTGAAAGGGTCAAATCCATATAAGGCTGTGCAGCAGTGTCACGACCCACCTAGAAGCAGGCACAGTAGCTTAAGAATTAAATTGTGATGGGACGCAATTAAAAGCGATGGGACAGCACAAAATATTGACTGTGCCTTGGGGAATGTGAGACAGAGTGTTTTTCAGCTTATTTCAGTGGGGGATGGAACAAATCCCAGAAGAGGAGCAGTTGGCAGAATAATGAACTGCCTTTGGACATCTTTAAACCTTTTGCTTTACTTTATTGCTTGAATCAACATACAAAGTATTTGTTGCCACAGTAATGCTATTTTTCCTGATATTTAGGCCCTATCCACACATTCTTTCTACACCAGCAGCTCAAACAATGTCTGCCTATGCCGGACAAACCCAGTATTCAGGAATGCAGCAACCAGCGGTCTATACAGCCTACTCACAGACAGGACAGCCATACAGCTTACCCACTTACGGTATTTGACCTCTTATTACTTCACTTTACGTCGAATAAAAAGCATTGCTGACTTGAATGTTTTTTGCTTTCTGTTTTATTTTTCCCAACTGTAAGAAAATATATTAAAGAATCAGTTGAAAATTAATTTCTTACACAGATTTGGGTGTAATGTTGCCAGGCATCAAGACAGAAAGTGGGCTCTCGCAGACCCAATCACCGCTGCAGAGCGGGTGCCTCAGTTACAGCCCAGGGTTTTCCACCCCACAGCCAGGCCAAACACCCTACTCTTATCAGATGCCAGGTGAGTAGCCACCTCTAAAATTTAAAGCTAAGTCTCTCTTTCCATTACATGTATGTGTATTCATTTTGATCAGGTTAATTTGGATCTGGCCATGCAATGCCATCCCTATTTGCACCTTCTTTTGGGTTTTTTATGGGGTGAAATTACATGGCAGGACTGAAAGCATTTGTTGTTTTTATTAGCATATACAAATCTGTTCTACTTGTTTCCATGTTTCTGACATAATTTGATACTTGGTTTAACATAATTTTTTAGAATTTCTCCTTCATATTTATTCTTTCATTTACTGTTCAATTAGTAATTTACTAATTACCCTTTGCTCATCGACAACCTGTTTTATTTGCATAATTTTTAAGCTTCTTGTACAATAGTTAATCTTTTGAATATTACAAATGACAATATGAATCATCTGATTTATGTTGAAAACAAGAACATCTCATTACAGATTGATTAAAAACACACAGACCATTAAATAGTCTTTTAAAAGTTTTTTGTTTTGTGAATATAACACTAAAGTGTTAGAAATGAAGGCAAAAGAGAAAAACAATAATTTAGAAGAGGTGAGACACTGCAATAAATTGAAAAATGCTTTCTAGATTGGTGAGATGACTTACTGCTAATATCTTCCTTTCATGGTGTGAAAAGAAATGTATGCCTGTATGTGTGGAAGTAGCATTTCATTTCTTGTAAAGTTTCATTACAATATTTTATTCTTTCAACAGCAAATAAGAGGTTTTTTTCTTCTGATTCATGTACAGCTTAACATGGAATATTCTATTTAGAATTTTTTTTTTATTCACAAGCGAGTTCTCACAGTTAATTCTATTTTTTAATTTTAGGTTCTAGTTTTACACCATCATCCACTATTTACTCAAACAATTCTGTTTCAAATTCTACAAACTTCAGTAGTTCACAACAGGTATGAATATTAACATTTTTATTTGCCAGTTACAAGAGGACTTATGTAACTCCAATTATAGCATGTTATTTTAATTTAGATCTGTTTTGTTGAATGAGACTCACTATAGACTTCAGTGCTATTTTTTGTGGAAAGCAATCAAAATCCCAGTGGAAACCTAGTTGCATCTTTTAGCACTTAAATGTTTCAGCAACATCACCGTAGTCTTTTAGTAAATATCCTTAAACTAAAAAACATTAAATATTCCTAAATTAAAAAAAATGCTAAACCAAGCCTTTAAAATGCTTGCAAAAGTCATATGATTGTACATTTAGAAATACTTAATGGAAAAAACCCCCATTCATTACTGTACTTAATTAAGTGCTCTGCTGCATTTACTGTTTTAGGATTATCCATCATACACAGCTTTTGGCCAAAATCAATATGCACAGTATTACTCAACATCAACATATGGTGCATATATGACCTCAAACAACACAGCTGATGGCACTTCTTCATCATCATCAACCTACCAGTTACAGGACTCTCTCCCTGGCTTGACTAGTCAACCAGGCACAGATCTACATTCAGGTGAAAACAATTTTTGTATTTTGTTCTCTATTTGTATAAAATCAAGATTTCCACATACACCTTGCATTGATTGAATGCCTTGCTTGCATATTGACATTTTAAGCTCGTGTCTTTCAGAAAACTTCGTAATGTAAACTGACCAAAATAAGCTTTTTTACTGTATAGTTTGGAAACTTGTCACGTTTGTTTGCTAGTGAAATAAAGCTTTTTGCAGGCTGAAATGGTTGTCACTATTACTGACAGTATAGGACATTCCTGTTTCCACCTACACATTCTGAAGTATTGTGAAGAATTTAGAACAAGATACCATTGTTCATTTAATTATGCCCCAGCCATGCTAGCAAAAGCATGTGGGCTTTGTTCAAATGCGTATAAGCCATGCTTGCTAATTCACTAATTTAGGTAACTAAGAATAGAGAAATAGGTTATTAGCACAAGTCTCTTTAAAAAAAAACTTCATACTGAAGTAGCCGAATTTACAAAAAGAGCATTCTCATGAGACAAGGAGGCTCTCTGCCTGCCCAACCCTGCCCTCTTGTGCACAGCCGCCACATCACAGCAGCCCGTTAATTGTATTCCTAGGACAACCCCGGAGGCTAATGACAGTTCATTTTAGCTCAGCACTCTTAGAGCTGAGCTTCTCTTCACTGGCTTTACTCAGGCAGCATGGGTAGTGTCTGCCCTACCCTAAAAAGACTTAACTGGCTTTTGGATTAGGGTCTGAATAGGGGAGAAATTTGTGCTTCAGTCACAAAATCAACTTACTGCATAAATCTTCCTAACAACTGCACCGTCTTACTAAAAAGTACAGTAGAAAGACTACTGTATTATTATAATGAATTTGTACAAAGGAAAGGTACAAATTTGTAAAAAGGAAAGGAAAGGCTGTGTAGAAAAGTATAAGCTTTACTATAAGCTGTTTAAATTTACTAAAAATGTTGGAACTGTAATTTTGTGAATTGAAATTTTTCCTGCCCAGATGTTTTCCTCAGGCTGATTTTTAAAGTGTAGGAGTGTGTGTTGGTGTGTGTGTGTTTGGAGTGTGGTGTGGTATGGTATAGATATGGTATGGAATGGCTATGGGGGTTTACACATTCCCTTGATTTTTGATGAAAAGTGTAACGTATTGTTCAGTAGTCTCAGAATGTAAACTCAGAAAGAAAATTCTAAGAGGCAATGTGAAATCAAGTGAAGTTTCAACAGTTGGAGGATATCTATAACAGACACAAATCATATGTAAAGTGTTTTTAAAAGAGTATGAAGCATACTCATGAGTTATGTTTTGATAACTGTGCATGTCCTGTGGACTTTTCCTTGCTCCTTTGTTATTCCTTCATATTCTTATTTGAGGAAATCCCATGTTGTCTCTCCCTAATGTATGTGTTTCCTAGAAATGGTATGTAAATTTACCATCTATTACAAACACCCTTAGTATTGAATAGAATCGGCAAAAAAAAGGAATTTATATAGCTTGGTCAAGATGAAAAAATACTGAAGGCTTCATGTCTGTGAAACATTAAAGATTTTTCTTGGTTATGGATCCACCCCATCTGCTCCTTATTTCTGTTAAGCGTTGCACTGATCATGCAACCCTCTGCTGAGAGTGAAGCACCCACTTTGTGAATGCATGTCATGCCTATGCCCTTCTGAGTCACTGTAAAAACACATTTTCATTGGTGAGGTGAAGTGTCTTGGAGACCATTTCAGATAGATCATACTGCATATCTTTAGCACTCACCCTGTTCACTTACTGTCTAATGGGCCATAAATCCTTAAGACTTATTCCAGCTAAAACCTAAGACTAAACACAGCAAGGCACTTCATTCTTCTGCCATCTCTGCTAGCTATTAATTCAAATACATAATCAAAACCTCTAGTACTCTCCAAACATACAGGATTCTTCATTTTCATAATGAAGCCCCATAAGGTCAAGAGTTAATATCAGTTACAATTTTATTTATTGACCAAGTAAAGAAAATGAGATGAAAATTGAAATAGACTTTACTCTTTCTGCTATTCTTGACAAGCAATAACACATTACAAGCCAGGAAAAATAAAAAAATAAAAAAAAAGACAGACCTGTAATGTTGAAGCCATCTTCTGTCTTCTCTGTCTGGTAAGAATATGTAACAAAAGTCAATCCATAATGAAAGTATGAAGGGGCTCAGAAAGTCATCCATCCTACATCTTGTAGTGCTCAGGTCCTTAACCTATGGACATCTCTTATGAGCCTGTATTTTACCTGGGTTATATTAAGATTTTTCAAAATGCACTCATTACCACAGAGTATTTGTGAGACTAATAAGTACCTTCTAGGGCTCTTCATCTCAAATAGGGATAACTGAGATGAACTCTGAGATGAGGTCTCAGGAGATATGTATATTTGAGTCTGTTTGATGAATAAATAAGTACATTTCATCAGGGGAAAATAAAACTCTAGGAGATTAAATAGGCCTGGATAAAAGGTTCATGTTAAGGCACCTCACTTTCATGTGTGAAGGGTTAGGGGAGGTGAATCACCATAGGATATGAGCTCCTCTTTTTTTACTGGGATGCAGCAAAGCTTGCTCTCTCTTAATTTGGTACCCACAGTGAAGTCACCCTTTGCAGCTTCTCTGGGAGATGGCATCAGATTTACATGCAGACTGCATAAGCTCTTTTCTCCTGCATAAGCATTACAACTTTGTTTTCACAAGGTGGAGGGGATGTTCACGTTGAACTAGAGGTGAGGAACAATGTTTTAGATAGGAGAGACCACCTCCATTTGTAGTGGTGGTACTGTAACTCCCTGTCCTCTAACTGGAGCTGCTGCAAGGTCTCCACAGAATGAAAGGCTTCATATTGGACATGAACAAATGTATGAATATGTGTAAGAACATCTGTGATAAAGCAGTCATTCCATGTTCTGGTTTTAACAATTTCCTCTTGTTTTGTTAGATCTCTGATGCTGCTCAAAGCCCAGGAGGCTATGTAGTATATTTATTAGGCATGTGTTGAATCTTGGAAAAGCTAAAATATTTCAAACATTGTAATAAAAATTTCTGTCTAATATGAGTTGCCGTAGGAACTCTTCATGAGGGTAATGTTTTCAGTACTCTTTGGTACTAGAATTTCTCACATTTGTTTGTGTTACATGGCTGAATTTTTAATAAGTTTTTATCAGCCTTGGCCTCATTTCTAAAGCAACAGAGGATGAGAAAATGCAGTTTCTCCTTTAACCTGCTGTTGGTAAAAAGCAAGTCAAGCAATTAAGCCTACAGTTGTTTAAAAAAACATGCACTACTGACTTCTGCAGTTCTAAAATAGATGCATACCTTGCATTCAACTCAGAGACAGCTGTTCGTTCTGATTTAGAGATTAGCATAATGAAATAAAGCTGGCTTTAAATATCTAGATTTTACAAGGTACAGTGATTAGTTACAGTACTGATTAATAGATAATTATGCAAACATGCACAGCATTGACCCACACAGAAGCCTCGGTCAGCTGGTAATGGCTAATACTAAATGAAAATTGGAGTTATTTACTTCTGCTGTTGGATTCTTTCAGAGGAGATTTAAAACAGAGCTTTTTTTTATATTTTATTTTTGGTAGATTAGAATAAATGCAGTCACTGAGAACAGACATTTTAATACATTTCTGTAGATGTTGAAATGTTATAAATATGAAGACTTTTGTGGTAAGAATGTAAACATACCTCTTTACTTACTTAATTTTTGCCTTTTCATTTCTGGTTTGGTTTGGGACATTTTTTCCACTCTGACAGAAAAATCTAGGAAACTATATTTTTGTACAGAAATTGCACACTCAGAACATCTTTTAAAGCCAGCATAGGTCTTTGATGCACAAGGATTCTGGTTAGGAAGCTACTTTTTGTACATTTGTACATTTACCAAAGTATATTTTGCTGTTCTTCTTATGGGAATAAAACTAAGATAATGTGATCTTATTGATTGCTTTACTGACTGCAGTGTCCTTACTGACATCAACACAGTGCTGGGAATAGAAATGATTACTCAACAAGAATTCTTTCCCTCCCTTCTGTAAGGACAAGTGAAACCACAATGGGAACATTTTTCATTAGGTATTATTAGTGCTGTTTAATTTTTCCATCATTTTTTGGCAAATAAGAATCTTAACTGAAAGAGCAACTACTATAGAATGCATATAGTTCTTTTCCAATTGAGGACAGAGCTATCTAAAATGATATCTGGAATAAATTCTCAAATTGCAGTTTTGAGAAATCTCTTCTTAGCTGCCCTCTGAAAATTTTACTCTGTTCTGCACAAGGAGAGAAGCACATTGGTTTTGTGAATTTGAAGTAGTCATCACATAGTTTCAGAAAAAAGTAGTTAAAACAGAATTATTTGAGTACTTTCGGAAGAAGTGAGAGAAGCAAATCTGATTTCCTCCCATTTCGTGGAGGATTCATCACCTTCCACATGGACACAGGGCTGTGGATTCTGGGCAATGAAAAGAAGTCTTTATACTTCATTTAAATCAATCATTCAGTCAAATAAACAAGTGTAGCCCAGAGAACTTATGTCCTTCTTCACATAAATGTCCTAACTCATAGGCTCAGGAACTAAGTTCTCCCCTTTCCTTGAATCTTGAATACTTGCATCACAATGTCTAGAGCTCTACCGCTCCCATTCAAGAACATGACATTATGGGCTTAAATCTTTTTCTTCCAAAAAATACAAAAGTATTTTTTCCAGTCAAGATGTATGAATATATCTTCCAGTGTATTTATTTTTAAATTTTCTGTATGTGGTTGGCAGTAAGGTGTAGACAAATGCTTGAAGAGATTAATAATTCAGCTATTGTGTTACATTATATGTTACTGCAGACTCAACTGAGACTGCAGTCTCTTTTTTCTTCAATTCCTACTAAACCAGAATTGATTTTTTTTCTTTGTTTTGGAGGAGGAAAGAGGTGAATGACTTGGGGACGATTGCAGAAACATTCAGTTATTCACATTGGGAGGGATCTCTGTGAGTCTTTTGATCCTACCTGCTCATGGACAAGCCAGCTTAAGTCATGTTGCTCAGGGCTGTGTCCAGTATCTCCAAGGATGGGGGATGCACAGCCTCTCTGGAACCCATCCCAGGTCCTGACTACTCTCACAGCAAAGAAATTTTCCCTAATATCTAACAGAAACAACCCTTGCTGTGATTTTTGTCTGTGTGTCTTGTCCTTTCCCTGCATACCTCTAAGAAAAGTCACTTAGCCTCTTCTACTACATGCTCAGCCCCTTAACTGACTTAGTGGCCCTCACCTGAACTAACTCCACTTTGTCAATATCTCTCTTCTGCCTAGGGACCCAGAACTAGGCATTTCTCCAGATAGAGTCTTGCAAGTTCAGAATAGAGCAGAAAAATCACTCTCCTTCATCTGCTGTCCACTCAGTGATGTACTTTAGCAAAAATTTTTTAAAAAAAGTCAGATTCCAGCTCAAAATCAGATGCATTACAGATGATTCTTGGGAATGCTTGTACCAAGTGTTAATTTATTCTGCAGATGTGCCATCATGAGCACTTCTAACAAATACTACCAAAGTGGTCCAGAAATGCAGAATTACAGGCACCTCAAGGACTCTATTGAATCAAACTCTGTAATAGATATCAGAGCAAAGCTGTATCCTTATCTTCTTTAACAGAGAAAAATCAAATAATTAGTAGTATAAATGATGAAGATGTTTTTTGTCATTTAACACTTGGGAACCTAGCCAAGCTGCATTTATTGCTAGAAGTTTTAAAGGGGCATGAGCTGTGGCATTAAAGTAACTTGTAAAGAGAAGTTCCATGCCATCCTTCCTGGAGATACCTTCTTCATTCAGTCTGTCTTACATAGCTGCTGGTTTGTGATCACCTCTAAAGCCCTTTGTTATCACCAGAAAGTAGATTAAATGAGTAAGTCAGGGGTAGTCCTGAATGTGGTTAAGACCAGCTATGCCATACCAGATCAAAGGTCCTTCCAGCACATCTTCTTTCTGACAACAGACAATACATCATACTTAAAAAAGATGATCACAATACAGCAAGTATGACTTCATCCTCTTTCAGGTACTAATTGGAATATAGCATTTAATATTATGACTTTCTTCTGCCAATTTATGGGCAGAGGTAAGGTGAAAAAAGAAGTGAACTGCACTAGAGAGCAAGTGACATGAAGGGAGGAGATGAAGCAGGAAACTGCCTGGCTGTTCTGGGGCATGGATGAGTGTCAGAGGGTGTTCTCATAAAAATAATGCAGGGCTTGGAAATAGGTCCAGCTGAACAGCAAACATGGGAAATGAACTACCTTAACAAAAGGGCACTTCATGTTTTAGGAAGTCATTAGTGTGACTTCTAAAATGCATCTTCCTTGGATATATTGTTATTTTGCCTTAGCTCATGTGTGTTTGTATATATATCTGCACATGCATATGTGTCATTTTAATCTTTCTCTTATTCTGACAGTGTTTCACTGGTAAAGTCAAAAGTATTGTAGCATCTCCTGGTTCCATGAACATAATACAGGCCACATTGTCAGTCATTTTGTACAACTTTTTTACATGTATCTTGTCACTGAGTTTGCATAGCGATGTCTAACTTTGAAAAAAAGAAAAAAGTTAATTATTTTAAAATTCAGCACTAATTTTGACATGAATGGTTGACTTTACAGGGGAGTTTGACACAGTGCAGAGCCCCTCCACGCCAATCAAAGATCTTGATGAGAGAACATGTAGGAGTTCTGGGTCAAAGTCTCGGGGTAGAGGACGGAAGAATAATCCATCACCCCCTCCAGACAGTGACTTGGAGGTATGCCTGTGGTAATTGATGAATGTTAATGTGGAGGTTTCTTCTGTGATGAGTAAGTTCTGAAAACTACATCTATGGAAATAGCTTAAAGTATTTTAGAAAGCAGCATGGACTTTGTTTCACAAACTGAGATTAGTAGCTGCTTTAACATACATATACAATGAGACTTTACTGTTCTGCATGACAGAGCTAGGCAGAAAGGTAAATGTGTTTCAGCCTTGTTCTTTTTAGCTCTCATATTGCATGTCTTGCAGTTTCTTGGGCAATAGAAGCACACATCAAAACTTTCACATTTTCTTTTAGTTTTTTGAATAGGAAATCTCAAATGTATTGTTCAGCTTAATTCCATGTATTTCTGGACACAGTGTAAATATGCAGAAACATCTGGCCGTACCCTTTTGAATACTTAGGCATCTGGTTGTCCTTGTGCTTGTAAGTAATGTCAATGGATTTCAATGAGGCAGCTTCTATCAGTGAAGTTATGGCTGTACTTCACTATGTGAAAGATCAGTGCCTTAGAAAATAAATAAATCTCCCTAATATATGGGATGATGATCTTGAGCACAGGGGATGTCTTAGCAACAGAGTATTTATAGTCCTCTTACTCCTGTGTTAGCAGTGCACTGCCTTACAGTGACAGGAGGAGAAGGAAGTGGAGTGTCCGTGTGTATCTGTGTGTGTAGTTCTCCAGCTCTGGCATCAGGGATGTGCTGCCTGCCAGTGCAGTGTGTCCCCTTTGCCGCCAGAGCAGCACTGGGAGCCAGCAGCCCTGGCCAGCCCCACTGCTCTGCCTTCACTGACCAACTCTGAGTACAGATGACCAAACTGTTGCTGGGACTTGGCTGGCTACACAGCCTCTCCTGCGGTAGCAGAGTGGGCTGCAGGGCTGGGCAGTGAATGCAAATGTCATCGCTTTTGTACAGAAATGTATATATTCTTTGCTTTTCAAAAGATTTAACTTTTCCAGTGAAGAGATGACTTCTTACTTCTTACTTTCAGTTTATTTTGGGTTTTTATGTTTTGTTCCTTGAGGGTTTTTTTGTTGTTGTTTGTTTCATAATTTTGGGGGTTTGTTTTGTTTGTTTGTTGGAGGGGTTTGGTTGTTTTTATTTACCAGTGAAAACGAAAATTAATGAAATTGAATGAATTGAATGAATGGAGTTAGAATGATCTGGTTTATTCTATTATTTTAATCCTGTATGGCATTATATGTGGCATATAACACTTTTACCCAAGATTTAATTTTAGTTATACAGTAGAAATAAAGAAGAATCTTGGTTCAATAAGGCTTGTAGGGAAGTATCTGAAAGTACTGTTCATCCTTAACAATTTTGTTTGACCCCATATTATGTTTCTGAAATCTGTGTTACAGAGCTTTTGTGAAAGGCCTTTTAGAGGACAAATAAGAAGTGGTTGAACAGTTAAAAAGTTACTCTGTTTTTGACTTTTTACTGTACATGATACACTGTTGTTGCTGTTTTTCAGAGAACCTGCACAGTTAAGTGGCTGGGGAAACTTTAGGACTGTTGACTTTTAGTCTCCCTGGGAGGGATGGTGGTGGGACTTTGGTGTTACTTTTTCAATAATATTTTCCTCAATTCTGTTTTCAGCGTGTATTTGTTTGGGATTTGGATGAAACAATCATAGTTTTTCATTCGCTGCTTACAGGATCCTATGCACAGAAGTATGGCAAGGTATGTAGGCTGTGAATTCCATATCAATTCTCTTTATCAGAGCTGTCTGGCTTGCATATGTACATGTTTTTCACCTTCTGTGTTCATTATGACTTGGATGAAAGTTGGAGGGACAGTGTACAATGAACCCCATTTTCAGAGGGTTAATGTGAAGAAGCCAAGGAGAGAAGTGAGACACAGACCCTTAGCACAGTATGTGATGCAGGCCTAAAGCAGCTGCTGCGAATGAGGGAAGAGTTTATAGAGGAACAAGAATGAGGCTCCTGACATTGGAAAAGACATTGCGGGGAGATGAGAGATGAAGTGCACAAATGAAAATAACTGACAGTATCTGGAAGCATAGAGGAAGAAATAAGAAACCAGAGTGGTGGATTAATTTACAAGAAATCGATGAATTGATGAGTAAGTAAGAGTCTGACCTATTTCAATGCCAGCTGCAGATGTTACTCTCTGACTCCCCACCTTTTCTGTGGAATCTTTGGTTCCCTTGGCTGGCTCTTGGGTGAGTAAAGCTGGGGAGTGAAACCTGCTCTTACGTAGTTTTAAGCATCCCCTCCCTTCTCATGGGTCCAAAAGGAGTTCAGGTCACAGAGCAGTGAGCAGTAGAGTAGGAAGAAGAGTGAGGGATGCAAAGAGAGGCAGTGGCATCCTGCAAGAGCAGGAGCTCTCCTGCTGAGTCAGCAGTGAGCCCCACGGGGCTGGTGATGGGAGCCCAGGGAATGGCTGCTCAGACAAGGGAAGAAGGGGCTGGTGTGTAGCAACAGGAGCAGACTGATGGGCGGGGTAGAGCCAAAGGCCTGGTTAAAACAAAAAAATCAAAGCAAATATGTGGAAGGAAGAAAATGGACAGGGGGAATGTTGGTATGCACAAATATAGTTTTCTCTGTGCTGTGCCATTCAAGTGAAATTAATGCAAAGGCATTTCTTTTTAAGAACATAAGCATAGAACATAACATAACTATGTTCATACTCTGTCAGATAAAGGGCTTGTTTAGCATGTTTTCAGCCTCTATTCCAGCCAGAATCAGGTGCTTGAGCAAAGCATGTAAGAAATAGTACATTACAGAAATGCTTTTCACACCCGCTTCTCCAACGAGTAGGTTAGAAATGTCCAAAGACAGAACCTGTGGATTATAACTGCAGATGGCCCAGTCTTCCATGTGATCAGCCTTTTTTGGTTATTAAAAGTCAAAAGGAAAAATGACAGGCCAAATGAAAAGTCTGAATATTTGGAACACTAATCTTGTAAAAAACCCCAGCCTTGCTTGCTTTGCAGCTTCACAGTGCCAGGTCTGTGCACATTTCAGTACTCCGTCAAAAAATCCTCTTCTGCTGTTTTTCGAACATTGTAACAACAGTGACTTTGTCAGAACCATTTCCAACTAATAATTATCAAAACTAGGCAAACCTGGCTGAACGTGAACATTTCTATCACTTTGAGAGTACCCCATAAATTGTCACAGGACATTCTGAATTGCCCCAGTAATACAGTCATTCCTTTCTTCTTTTTTTGACTGAGCCCTTAGGATGTTTCCTAAATGAACTTTAATGCAAAGTTTTATGAATCAGAACACATTTTGTACCTCACAGAACAACTATGGATAAATTTGAAAACTGTCTTGGAAACAGTAACAGAAATATAGTTCCTCTTGGTTTCCCACTTTGTTATGAGCAAGGATATTTGAAAACATCACAGTACCATTGTTCTTAAGAACACGTGTGCTGTTAAAATTGACTCTGTACAGAGACCTTAGAACAGTAAGGGCATGTTAACAGCCCGTAGTACTAACAGCAGGTAAAATTGGCTTGTATAAACCAAGAGTATCTCAAGGGTAAGTGAAATTAATGTGGGTACACCACTGAGATCAACAGCAGCAAACAAATGTCATGGATGACTATGAAGCAAAAGACAGGGTAATTCTTGAGTAAAATCTTTATTATTTTCTAATTTTTTTTTTTTTTGGGTATGTGGTACTAATAGGTGGCATCCACACAACTAGGGAAAGGTGTTCATTTACAGACACTGTAGAATAAAAGTAGTAGACTTTTTCCTTCCTGCAGTGATTACCTTTGCCATATTTAAATAGGCTGTGTTTGGAGTGTAGTGAGTAATTACTGCAGGGAGGTTAGAGCAGTAGGAAAGGGAATGCAGGGATAGCTTATCATGAGTAGGCTTTAGCTTTTTCATGTCATTGAAGTGTTGCTTAAACTTAAGGTGGGATGTATCTGAGCCTAAGTGCCTAAGAGGTTAGAAATGGGAGCAAAGAAAGATACTACAGATGGACTTCTCTCAGTCTCTGGTGCATAACATTGTTAGCAAATGTAGTCCATATTTTTTCTGCATATGATTTCCATCTGTACACAAGGTCTTAGTCCAGACTGAAGTTTGGATTGTTTTGAGAATTGGGTTGCTATTAGAGTAAATAGTCCAGGAACTGTGAGGTTGTCATCAGAAGTCTTGTGAGCACATAGGTCTTTCAAAAGTCTTGAGAGAGATGTTTGTCTTGGAAAAGTGGTATAAAATCATTACTTAACAATGAAAAAAAGAAATAGTAGTGATACTAAATTATTTAATTGTGGTGATTTGCTATCTGATTTTTAAAAATAAATCCGTTTAATGTCACACTCAGCTCAGCTGTGCGTGTCATGTTCTTCCATGTGTGTTTTATGAGCCCATTTTGTATAACATAATTGGGTTACTCCCAAAAAAAGAAACCACAAAAAAAAAAAAAAACCTCACAGGAAAAGCAGAATTTTCACCCATTCTCCCCTTTTCAAATTTTCCAGAAGAGGATAGCATGTCTTTACTGTGAATATTTATTTAAGACAAGGCGTCTCTTTATACCACGTGTGCTCACTTCATACTTGCAAGGTGTGAGATGCTGAGTTTGAAGTCAGTGTGAATATACAGACAGGCAAGGATATTCACCTTCAGTTCTTTACCATCTACTCCTTGACATGCAAACTTTCATTCCCAGTTTTCACCAGCTCTTTACCCTGTTTCTTTCAGTAATGAGGTGAAGACAAAAATTCAGAAATTAGTTTTTTAATCTATCTGTTGTGCTTCAATTCGGGCTACACAGGTATGCAGTGAGAGGTGATGCAGCATATTATGGTCCAGTGAAGGGATCCATGTATGAGTACAGAGCTACTTGAGAGCTGCAGTTGCACCTGGGGATAAATACTTTCTCTTTCTAAAGGTTTCTACAGTTTAACAAGTGGTTGGAGTAGAAAAGAAAAAGAAAAGGCAAACCATCACCCCCGTAGGCAGTGAGGGCTTTCACTGGAAGGGCATATTTGGGACGGTCTGTATCCAGTAGGCAAGTTTCAGGTTGTCAAGAGAACAACAGATTTCTGACTTATGCCTGAGGGTTTATGAAGTTGAGAATAGACACTCTCATTTGGTATATACTTGTTTAGCACTTTACATGATGTGATAGTTATTGGACTTCAGAATCTGCTAGGGCAGTTATCATAACCATGTTAAAAGCAAAATTAATGATTTGTCAAAAGATTCAAGTTGTTAGATGCAGCTGTAAGCATCTCATTTAAAACATAGGGCAAATTGCTTCTGCTTATCTGGGCACCAGTAGAGTATAACTTTAAACCCAACTGAACTGGGAGAGACTTGCCCAGAGGTTGGTCAATGTTTCACTTTTACATTTTAAATATAAAACTTAACCAGAGGATATTCCATGCCTTGATGTTTTCTACTGGTGGGTGTTTTTCTCTGACTTTTGGTGTAGTGGTTGTTTCATTGGGCTGGCCAGAGCTAACATAAAAGGAGAATAAAAACTGCATTACACCTGTGTTAGGTTTCAGGGAAACCGTGCTGCCTCGCAGCAGTAAGAGTACCTCTCACTGTTCAGCTCATTTGTTCATCTGCTTTGTTCTTCATTAAAGTAGTACATTTCTATTTTTATTTACTTACTGCAGTAGCAAATTGCGAACATTGGCATTGGAGCTGTTATATTATGACTTGTGTGGACAATGATGGTTTTTGCAGCTGAGCACCAGTTGGCAGATAGGTTTTTCTACAATGCTGAGCTCTTAAGTGAGCATTTGTTGATGTGACAGGACATGTGTTAGGAGATATCCTCTCTTAAAAGTTTACAAGATACATTCTTATTTCCCGTGAACAGTGTGTATGCTTTATTGCATGGCATTCCAGTTATTCTTGCTGTTTGAAGGATGATTAAGCTGGAGTTTTGTCTGCATCCCAGCATTTATATTTCATTCATTACTCCTAGGCTGATCCAGAGAGCCAGGTGCCCAGATAAATGCTGTGACTATAGGTGCAACTGGTTAAAAAAAGAAAAAAAAATTCCTTTTTGAGTTTAGAAGGGACAGAGTGTGATTTCCAAGTGCAAAACCCAAAACAAATCCAGACTTGATGATCATATTTTGCCACTTTTTATAACACTGCAAATTATAGGAAGCTGTCAGGGAGGTCTTCTATACTTCTCTGGAAAGGGCTCAGAAACTTTTTACTTCTCACTCTCTATTTGTCCAGTCATTAAACAGAAAAGCTTTGTCACCATTAACACCCATGATGACATTCCCAAATTCACTTATAAATATTCTCTTGTCCACCTGTATTAATAGTGTATCTCTCATCACCTCCAGTTGTCCTCTCCATTCACTCCCTCCTTGTCTGAGACCTCTGAGTTGATTTTTCTACCGCCTTCTAGAGAGCATGGAACAGAAACTCCCTATGGAGTACGTGAGTTTTGCTTCATCGGCCACCACATATGGTTATTAAGAAGAGATGTACTCTCTTCCTCCATTGCCACCCATATGAATCTCTCCTGGAACAAGTGTCCACTATGAGAGAGTTAGAGCTGAACTTAAATCTGGGATTCTTTTATAATATAGGGAAGTGTCATTAAGCTAAAATTATTGGTACTTAAGCATTTCCACTTTTCCCAGAAGTCAGTTTTGCTCTGAGCCTGTTCAGGACAGGCACCCATTGGAAATCACTTCTTACAATATTGTTCATATATTTTACTTGTTTTCATCTTATTTCTAAGGCTTTATGCATGCAAATTCCTGTCATAAGGAATCTACCTCATAGTAATCTGTTTTCTGAGGTGTTATAAAAATCAGTTTGTTGTTTGTATTTTTTTTTCCAAGAAATGAAATAATTTTGAACATCTTCTGCTGAAACCTGACATTCTAAGACAGTATTAAATAGATTTGTTCTACTAATGGACATTGAGCTTTTGGGGCTTTATTCCAGTCACTTTCCTCTTGGTCAAAACACTTACACATTTAAATACTGGTCCTCCCAGGATATTTTTATCTAGTCTCCCAGGAGGCATTCCAGTGGATGGACCAGTCTAGTATAGAAATCCACAGACAGACAGTCTGCCTCCAGTTCAGTGCCTTCATCTGAATGTAACTGAAGTAATTTGTATTTTGCTTTACAGAAGTGCTGTAGCTGGTCTTGATTCTTCTGCATACTAATGATATCTGGCTAACATCATGCCTCTGAGGGCCAAAGAGTTGTTCTTTATTCTCCAAATTATCTGGGGAAAACTTCTAGAATTTTTTTTTAATCATTGTATCCTCTTTTGTGTGTGCTTGTGCAGAGTAGCCCAAAATGCCATTTTGGCAGAAATTTAGTCTGCCTCTTATTAAGTTGTCCAGTTTGCTGTGTTTAAATCTGTATCAGCTGCAAGTTTCTAGCTTTCTTTTCAACACTCAGTCCTTTTTGCCACTTGAATCAGTCTGTAACTCCTGCTTCAAGTCAAAAGACAGTAACGTGATGATTGTGATGTTCCTTCACACTGTGCAAACCCTATAAAACCACAAGACCCCGACACATCCACTTTCTTTGTCTATTTTTATATGTGAAGAAAATAACATATCAAGAGATGGAGCATGATGTTTAATTCCTGTTGAACAGTTGCAGTGAAAATTTTAGTCAATTTATTACAGGAAGGATTGTTCATGTCTTGAGAATTCAATTCCAGTGACTGTCCTTAGCAGAAGTTGTTATGGGGAGATCCCATAGTGATTTTGTGCTAAGCTGAAATGAATTCTCTTTGCTGCATTTTATTTTACGTGTAGTACCTAGCAATATCCTTCTCATGACTTTATTGAAACAGGCACATAGGAAATATAATTTCAATAGTAATAAAGTCAGGCATAATGGGTTATGAAACTACTATTAGCAAGAAAATCATAAAAGCTTTGTCATATATATGTCTTTCAACTATACCAGGCAAGGCAGGAAATCATCATACATAGTTGGTAGTTTCTGTAAAAACAAATTGGATTATAATGGAATACATTATAGCAAATTTCCGCATTCAAGTCTGCTTCTACCCAGAAAGGGTAAAAGGAGGCTGAGAATCAAAAGTGGGATTCCAGGTTTGGAACCACTCCAGAGAATAACTTACATAAATAATAATGAACCACCTGTTTATATAAAGTTATGCACATGCCTTAGTGTTCGTAGGATTGAGGCAAAGAAGCATATTGCAAATACTCTC
Organism: Sclerurus mexicanus; assembly: GCA_013396755.1. NCBI lineage: Eukaryota > Metazoa > Chordata > Aves > Passeriformes > Furnariidae > Sclerurus > Sclerurus mexicanus. The sequence goes on from VWZF01004011.1 coordinate 133,011, forward strand.
TACTATATTGTGTCTAGGAAGAAAAATTTATAATTTACTGTGCACAGAAAAAAAAATGCAAAAGAAAAAAGAGAGAACACTTTTATATTTGATGACATTTTGATAAAAGCATTATGGCTTGATGAGGAATCCAGGGTATTTTGATTATTTGTGTTCTAAGTACCTACTGTGAGTTTTACAAATCTATTAATGTGTGTTCCTTAATCATCCTCTTGGAAAACTGACCTTTGCACTTGCTGCTGCCTTAAACCACACGACTTTCAAACCCAGTGAATATGACTGCAGAAGACAGAAGGGATGAAGTTATGTTACTGGGCACTGCATTTGGTTTTTACTTCTGAAAGGTAGTCTAGACCAAGGGTCAACATAAAAATATTTTCTTTCACTGCCAGAGAATTGGATCTAACTTTGGATCATTACAATTTGTTGAACACTGCTCTACCATTCAAGTATGACTTTTCATAAGCAAGAGTCAAAATACATCTGTGTTTCAGATTTTACCAATAGTTATTAAGTGCTTGAGTGCAAAAGCCATCTTTTATTCTGTCATTGTGAAGCCCTGGAGTAGTGGATGTCTGATCCTGGTTGGGAAGCCTTTGATCCTAAGACTAACAAATGATCATTTGAGGTTTTGTGTGATTTCATTGCTACATGCTGATAAACTTTTAGACTTCAAATTTCAAGGTGTTTAAAAAGGGATTTTGAAAACTTAATAGTGTTAATCGGAGGTTATGTATGAAATACATTTTTTTTTCATATTTTAATGAGAAGAGGATCATATATTTTTTAAAAGTCCATTGCAGTATGTTAAGCATTAAAAAGTTAACATAACCCCGCAAGTTCAAGCAGGTGATTAAGGTAATAATCAAAGTAATTACCAAGAGTCAGCAAAGCATCAGGAACTATTATTCTAGAACAAATGTAAGATAATCGAAATTTGCTTTATCTCTTTCCTAGCAAACTTAGAAGAGTTGAATTAATTACCTTAGATTTGCTATGCACTAAAATGCTCTCAAATAGTGTTATTGCATGTTGGTAGATTTGTGGTATATTGCTGAGGTAGGGCAATTTGATAGTGTAAAAGTCAGCCTATGAACAAATGGGTCATTTTGAATGAATCTCATCCAGGGACAAGAATCCTGTATTTCTGTAGAAATGAAGGGATTAGCTCTAGTAAACAAACAAACTTATATATGCTTTCCCATTCCTGTGGACCAGCTAAAGAATCATGCCATACATGGTAGGCACTTTGTTGAATAAATACCTGCAATAAAATCATAAAGGAGAGACCAGAAATTCATCACTGAGTGTCCTCATGGAAGAACAGTAAATACAGAGACAGAGAAGAATCAAGTGCAAGGTTTGAAGCTACGTACTGGAGTATAAGAAAGTGTGAGAAGCAAGCAATACAGTCCTAAGCACAGACAAGGCAGTGATGATTTATCTAACTGAATTTGGGAAAATGGACACAGGTTCACACTGCCTTTTGTATTTTTATAAAGCAGAAACAATAGAAATGGAAAAGGCCACTTAAGTCACACCTTCCTATCACAGTATTATAATTGCCTACAAAGTAATCATCTGGTAGTGATGATATACATTTCCTAGTCCAGCTTAGCCTCACCTTGATGAGAACTTCTGTGTGCCCTGAAATCAGGAAGAGATGAGAAGAATTGTGCAGTGTATTGGGTGTCACATGAAGTAACTTTGTTCTTCCCTCTGCTGCTGACTCAGTGCATTGGGTCAGAAAAATTAGCTACTGCTTCATGACTCAGCTTTCTTCTGTCCACAAATTGACAGGCAAGATACTAACATATTTTTATAAAAAGCTCAGGGATTTAAAGTGTAGTGTATTCTTACAATAATAATCAATACTGATTTTTCTACTTACATCTTTTGTGAAAAGTTCCTTCCCTGTTTACAGCCTTCCCGATGCTTGTTTATGTATACATTTATGGCCTCCAGGTTTTCCTCTGTCAGTTCAGCCAGGTTGTAAATTCCTCGGCTTTCAAAGAACTTAATTTTTCAACATCCCCAACTCCCCAGATTTTCTCCCACAGGTTCAGCAGTCTCTTCTTACAGAATTATATTAAAATAGCTTCATGCTGACAGAATTTCAGAGCAATTTCTTACAGTGTTAATTTTTAAAAACACTTTGTATACAAAAATTTTTGAAGTAATTCTGATATAACTTACGAGTATGTAAGTTGTTAACATTGCTTTCTGTTTTTTAAGGATCCACCAATGGCAGTGACACTTGGACTGCGAATGGAAGAAATGATTTTTAATCTTGCTGACACACATTTATTTTTTAACGATTTAGAGGTAAGACAAAGGAACATAAACACTGTTGCACCTGTTTCATTAACATAGCTTTGCTCTGTATTAGGGTATATTGTGTGTGACATTTTCTGCCTATGTTGTCTTTAGGTTTGTCCCATTCTAATCAGAGAGAGGTTAGCCATGTGGCCCTGACTTCCTGTGACACCAGAGTCCTTCCATGACACTTGATGAGAGAGAGAATCTGCAAACTATCCATTCTTTTCTATGTTCTATAGCCATCTTTTCAGTTTCCATGGATGCAGAGCTGTCTGCTGTCATCTCCAGGATGTGTGCCTCCCATTCTTCTCTTGATAGTCGATATATTTACTTTCAGTGGGTGCCGTTATCTGATCACAAGAGACTGTGTTCTTCTCTTGACATACCTGAGTGGCTTTTTAGCCACAGGCCCCCATTTCTTGTTCAAATGGAGAATATTCCTAATTTACCTCAAAGACTGCAGCATCAGATTGCTGGGACTGGGATGTATTCATCAGTGATGCCTCTTCCCAAGGTAACCAGGCAACCATATGTACTGTCACGATATACTCAGGCTGTACAGTTTGGCATCTGGTCAGAAAAGGGAGAGACCTCTTCCTAGGGAGTGCCTGCTGTGGGCAGATCACCTGTCAGAAGCACATGGATGGGCTACCACAGTAGTCTGGAATGCATCAGCTGAGCTTCAGAGGTTTTTTATTTCACTATGGGAGTCTGGATCTGTTAACATGGAAAATTACACTCTTACAGCCATGTGCGTCAAGATATGGGGTGAAAAACAGTTTTCAAATTAAACTATGGGCTTTTCAGACCTTCCCCTGGTCTAAACTAGTTGTTGTCTTATTCAGAGTGGATCCCAGAGTTCCCTCCATGGATAGGTATTTGCCACTAATGGGACAGCTGGAAGACTTGGGGGTTTTACTCAGATTCCCAGAGGAAGGTCTTTGGTGAGTGCATAGAAAAAAAAAGTGACGTTTTTCCATCCACTGGGATGTTGATTTTTTCAGTGTGTCTTTTATTCCTTCATCAGCTGTAGGTAGTAAGAAAAGCAGAAAGCACCAGTGTGCAGTTGTCTTTGTCACCCCTTGTAGATCTCATTTATTCTTATCTTTTTAAGTCAAGAAAATGGAATCTGCTTCACCCCACACCTGAGCTGCATTTCCTCCTTCCAGAAGAAGTAACTTAAGAAAGTAAACCCTGTAAAAGCCTTTCCCAGTGTTTTCTTGCAGTCCTAGTGAGTCATCACTTGACAATGCAAGTGCATTCAGTGAATGTTCTCCTGGTGCCCTGTACCAGGGAGAGATGCCAAATAAATTTTTCAAAGCATGTCTTCAATTTATCTTTAGCAGACCTTTGCCCCCATGTGTTCAGATTTCATGCAGCACGAATGAATTTTAAGCCATTTGGTAGAATATGCCCAGAGTTCTTCAATCTCGTGCTGAATTCAAGTGGAAGCGTTCAGCAAAATGTAGCTTTGCCCTCTTCCCATCCCTCTTTATTCTTGCTTATGGCCATTAAAGCTTCATTTCTTTCTGTCATTATTTATTTTCATTGTAGATCACAGGTTCAGCTGTCATAGGTGGATTTTGGGTAGTCTTCAATCAGGGGGTTTTAATATCCTGTCCAAAAACTCATACACCAGCTCATTCGAGAGCTTGAACAGTATCCAAATAGTTTTCAGTTTTAGATAAATCAAAAAATACTACTTGGAGACTATCTTGGAGAGTCTAGTGACTCAAACAGTTTGATTAAAACCACTTTCTATATGCAATTAATAATCACAGTTGCTGTGTGAAATTTAGCATTTTATAGCCCAGAATCCATCTTTGTTTCAAAACCAACTCTTATAAAATTACCAAAGCTCATGTTGTATGTATATAATCTGACATGTGCGAGAAGACCAGCAATTTTCTATCTTCTCAGCAAATAAGATAATGTGGCAAAGTATGTAGAGGCATCCTTTAATATGCTGATAAATAAATCTGCCTATTTGAACAGGCAAATTTATTATGGCCATTAGTGACTATTATAGTGCATCTGCATGATAAATAATAATGAATTGTGAGAATTCTCCGATTCTGACTTGGGGTCTCTCATCTCTCCTCCTCTCCATCTGTCTTTGTCTTCCTGTCTCCATCCTCCTGCAGGAGAGCAGAGCTGAATGTTGAACTGCTGATTATCGTGGCCAACAAGACACGAGACCTTCAGTTCTTACTGGAGGAAGTGAGATAGGCATTTATTCACCAGGCTGATTACTTATCCTTTCATCATCTCACTTTTTTAATGGTGAACACTCAGGTCCCATACCTTCTGTCTCGCTTTCACCTTCATCTCACAATAAACCTTATGGCACTGGACATGACAACTGTAATGTACTACTGAACCTATATTCCTGTAATACTGACTCCACTCACTAGACTCTCTGAGCTCTCTTTTTTCTCCCCTGTCTTTCTTTCTGGGTTACAAACACTGCATACCAGGGTCTAGTAATAATAACCAAGTTATTGAAGTTATCATTTACAAAAATAAAGTTTTCCTTCCTCTATGCAAATCTGCTTCACTACAGTGACTGCTGATGCAGAAATTCCAATCTGCTGAGACATTCCCTGCTGACCCAGTGACCCATGTTCTAATCAGCCAAGCTGCACTTTTATTTCAGGCTAGGCTGTTCTCCAGCTATTGCATTCTCAGTGTATAAATTTTAGTTAGCTTGAAAAGTATCGCTCGGGAGGGCAGTTGGTGTTTTGCCATGAAAATAGGAGTCTGGTGCTCTAGAAAGTTCATGTGCCTAAACCACATTTGGAGATGGGACTCAGTTTTGTAATAATATCTGACTAAGGTATTCTGTTTTCAACGAGGTAAGGAATAAAATTAAGTTTTTCTTCATATTTCAGTATTAATTTTAAGGCAGATTTAGAAAGGTTGGTAAGGCATGTTATGCATGAAAAAAAAAAAAACATTTCTACAAATTGCAAGTAGGAATTCAGACTTGAATCTTCCAGGTCCGTTGTCCCCCTCCACTCTCAGGACAATGAAGAAAAAAGAGTATTTGTTTCCAACAAACTGAATTATATTTCCATTTTTATTATAATTCTACCATATTTTAAAGGAGATTTTGACTTTTTTTTTCCTCCTTAGAAATAGAAATGAGAAATGAAAAATAGGATTTAAGTAAGTCTCAGAATTTGAGAGGCAGATGAAACTAGTTTTAACAGAGGCTGAAGCATATAGGTTAAAGGGGGGTTCCGTATAGGATAAGAAAGCATAGTGCTGAATATCCTCTCATTTGTAACAGTTTTGTGTTCAGTATGGTAAGTCAGTGTTTTTACTGGATAATGAAATTACTGTCCATTTCAGTATGATAGGTTTTATGGATGATTTGTTGATTCTGTACTCTCAGATTTTCAGGCTCTAAAAATTACTGCAAAGAATTGACTCAGATATAATTTAAATTACTATTTCTTCAGGCAAAAGCTAGATATCTAGATTCCTTTCATGTACTCACTGTAATAGGAAATATATTTTTATGATTTTTTACTTTTGACCTTGCACTGACAATGAGCCACTCTGACTTGAGCTTAACCAGTACTGTGAGAAAAAAAAAAAAAAAAAGTTAACTGCTGAGGCTTTGCCAAACACTCATATTTAACTTAATAATGAAATTATCAGCAGAACAGTTATCTGAAATTTTCAAGGCTGGAACAATGAGGTTGAAAGGATTAACAAAACCCAAACAGCAGAAGACATTCCTTATCCATCAAGGCTTTTGTGTGCCCTCCATTTAATTAGTACACCTTCAAATCCACAGGAATTATTTTTAAACTTCTAAACTTATACTTTTACCAGTTCCAGGGAAACCTGTGAGGGAGATTAGGAAGCCAGATATTGTAAAATATAGAACTAGGATTTTTCCCAGTGGGGCTTTTTGTCTGTTTTTTGAGTTCCTGTCCTACACTGGGTGAAGCATAGTTCCATTTTTTTTCTAGAGTGTAAATAATAAATAAGGATAAAGAAACTAATCATTCGTTACAGCTGCCAATTCCCATTTACTTTCTTTTTTCATCTGCTATTCACATCCAAAAGCAGCTTCTTTAAAATATTCTACAGCTCAAGATAATGTCCTCAGACAGAACCAAAAAGACTTTATTTCTCCAGTAGGAAGAAGAATGCTTCATTTCTGTTGCTTGAATACAGCTTGTCATGCCTGTCTTAATGGATTAAGGCAGATGAGCAGAGTGTGGAAAGTCATTTTTTTAACTGTGACCCAGTATTTTAAATTATGATTGCTTGTATGATGAAATAAAATTACATATTTGAAAATGCAATTATATATATTTACTTTATACAAAAATTGCTAACTTTTTTTTTCCTAACAACTTACATCATGCATAAAAATTTGTTAAGTTTTCATTCGTTGCAAAGCAAACAAAACAGAAAGATGAACCATTAATTCCCGAAATTCACACTCTAGGAACTTGTGGCATATACATTTGGAAATCATTCCTCTGTTTGGATTTATCCTGTTCAGATTTATCCTTTATCTGTACAACTCAGCACTCGTATGAGACAGATTGGAAACTTAGAACTGCTTACTCCTGCACGTCACAGAGAGCCCGAATTAAGTGCTGCTTGTCAGCAACTTTATTTGACATAGATGACTCAGACAATTCTTTGTTTGCAGCACAGATCTGCACATTTTGAAAACTCACTCTCATTTTTCCTAAGTAATGACAGAAAATTATTGGAAAATATTCATTGGGGAGTAATTTTTAAATACATCCTTGAACTCTTCTGTAAATTATATTAGGACTATGTTAACAATAGTTATTTTAAATATTAAAAAATTGCATACAGGAAAGTAAAATCTCTGGACACTGAATTGCAGGTGTGTCTTTGAGTTAAGATTTTATTTCAAGCAACTACAGAAAATAGTAATATGGTGCATGATGTCTTATTTATTTATTTGTGCTTCCATCACATTTTCTTATCTTCCTGCTGTAACCACTGTGCAGATAAGGGTATTTGATAGCTACTCAGTTATAAAACCATCTTGTAAGGGAGTTCAGTTTTCCAGTGTACCTCAGTTCCCTCAAGTAGCTTCCATCCCTTCCAAAACAAGGAAATAATGAAGTTCTCCAGAATTTCTGATTATCTGTGATTTCCCATAGAAAGGCACTCACATAAATTAATAGAAGAGCCTGATATGTGTCCAAACTACTTAGCGTAAGTCGTATACCTGTTGAGGTTTATCATCACTAGCTTTTAAGGAGTGGGAAAATACAGTTTAGGTAATTTTTAAGTATTGGTATGCTAGGGAAACCATAAATGAGACTGGAATTGTTGGGGGATTACAATTAAAATAATCTGAAATTACACCAAAATTGTGTATTGCTTTTCTGAAGGCTTGTTTTAACTATTAATTTATACTTTGTAGGAGTTGAATGTTTTATTATTTTAAAGGCAATGATGCTGATAGGAAGCTGTGGATGTGTACACTCTGCCATCTTCTGGTACAGTTAGCAGCCTGCACCAGTTCTTCAACATCTGTACTCCCCCTGTAGTGAGAACAGAATCACAGAATCATTAATGCTGGAAAAGACTTCTAATATCATCTAGTCCAACCAGCCCACCATTAGCCCAGCCCACCGTGTTTACCACTTAACCATATCCCTACGTGCCACATCCACATGCCTTTTGAACACTTCCAGGAATGGTGATTACACTCTCTTGTAAGATAATTTATCATTTGGGTTTGTTTGGTTTTTTTTCAATAGGAATGTGATCAAGTTCATATAGATGATGTTTCTTCTGATGATAATGGACAAGACCTAAGGTAAGATACAGCATTTGTTTCTTTGTTTGTTTTTTTTCAAAGATTAAATAATTTGAGCATTTACAGGAATACATTGTATTTATTTTTACTGTATTTTGGGTGTTTGCAGTACCTACAGTTTTGCAACTGATGGCTTCCATGCAGCTGCAAGTAGTGCAAACCTTTGTCTGCCAACAGGTGTAAGAGGAGGGGTTGACTGGATGAGGAAGCTGGCTTTCCGTTACAGAAGAGTAAAAGAGTTGTATAATACTTACAAGAACAACATAGGAGGTGAGTTTAATTGACAAAATGAACTTAGAATGCTGATCAGTCTAAACTGCATGGTGATGAACTCCCACCAAAGGGATGTGCCTGGAAAGCCACAGAGACAATGCAAAGTAATGTGATTGGACCATGGGCTGTTGAAAGCTACTGACTCGAGTGGCAAAACCAATGTTGTGCTGTTGTGAAGGAGAAACAGAGTTTGGAAAACCAAGCAGGCTTCCAGTTAGTTTCCACAGAGCCCACTTTCCTCCTTCAGACCCAGGTATTCTTACTGTACTGATTGGTTGAACCACTTATTCTATGTCAAATATGCTATAATTCTAGGAAAGTTGTTGTATAGTTTCCACATAACAAATTGGTTGTGGATGGCCATTTCCATCCTACATTTTCATGATCTGGTTGGTAACAACACACTGTCTCCTAAACTCAGCTGGATACCTGCTAGTCTGTTTTCACCAGTGAATGCAAGAAAATTTTAGCACTGCCATGCCACTAGCCCCTTTTGCTGACTGTAGTTTATACAGTTGTGTTCTCAGTAAATCCAAGTCTCATGTGGGCAAAGAGCTTTCATGTTACTATTTTAATTCATGGACTTGCTCATGTTCACACCTGCAGGCATATAGGTAATCAAGCAGCAGAACCAAAAGAATCTGTTTTGGAGAGTCCTGTGTGGCTTGCAGAGACATCCAGCCCTCTTCTGAGGAGGGGAATATGTCAACTGAACCCCTCAAAAAGAGACTGTGAGAACAGGGAATACTCAGAAGTCTTCAACAATTGCTACAGTCATGTATTTTCTCCCAGAAGTTGTCTTTACTTGGCATGGGATGAAGCAACAGGACCAAAGGGTGGTAGTAGAAGGCTGACTTTCATTTGCCCTGCCTTTCCCTTTATTGATGTCATGAATAGTTTTTATATGTTAATAATTCTTGAACCAGTATTAACCAAAGGTTTACTGAGTGTTCTTGTATCTGTTAATGCATCTAAGATTCTAAAGCTGCTGCATTTCATAAAACCTTTTACACTGGTAATAACTCAAGTCCAAGAGCACAGCATAGGGAAACACCCTAAGAGGAGTAATCTGCAGAATGCAGATATGTGGTGTATTATATTCCTAGAAATCCTATTTCTGAAACAGACAAGTTTATTCATTCATCCTGTACTTCTTAGCCTTTTTAATAATCTACTCATCACATATTTGGCTGTTTATTTCAAAATGGCTGCTAGAAGGCAACAGAAGGCTAGACTAATCCATGTATTTTTAGGTTGCTTCATTTCACGTTTTTGAAGACAGTCATGTCCACTTCTTGGGAACATAGGGTGTGAAAGAGAAGAGGGATACTAAAGGTCCTGAAGCCTGTTTCCTTGTTCTTTCAGGACCAAATCTAATTTTAAAATATCTTGGTTTCAAAGAATTCATGTCTCAACATTCAATAGACCGGATATTTTTAAATGTCTTACAATTTATACACAAAGAGTTTTTGAGGTGCTTTTAAGGACCGAGATATGAGGACATAAGATATGAAGCTGTTCCAGGGCTGTAAATGCTATATACGGGGTTGTCATTGCTAACTACAGTAGAACATGAAGTGCAAGCCATCAGCAAACAAACGTATTTTCATATGTGTAACCTGAGTTTCACCTATATACAGAATCATAAGCAGGGCAGTTTTAAACATATGCAGATAACACAAAGGCCAGTTTGTTCTAAAGTATCTTCTTTTGTGACTATCTCTGCCTGTGATCCTGATAGCATGGATCTCCTTGTCACTGCCTCCGATAATTTGAGACTATTATAATATGTGACAAGCTGATTTAAAAATACATATTTCTGAAAGGTATACTTTGAAATGCAGAAAGCAGCCTGAATAGATGAAAAAATCCAACTAATTATTAGTATCCAAAATATTTTCTGACATTGCTTGATGCAGTGAAGTACAAATAAAACCAAAGATTTACTGATCATCGAAGACAATAGATTTTCTCTTTGATATTTATTCAAGTTCTAGTGGAATTTAAAATAGAAACAATGACCATAAACCCCTATACATTCTATCTAATACAGAATTTAATTCTATTTTTCCTTCTCTTTTACATAAAAGGACTCCTTGGTCCAGCTAAAAGAGATGCATGGTTGCAATTAAGAGCAGAGATTGAAGCTCTGACAGACTCCTGGCTAACAAATGCACTTAAATCATTATCAATTATCAGCACAAGGTATGTATCTGAGTCTACTGTAAAAAAAAGTTTCTAGTTTTGGATATGAAATGGCTGGTTTTTACATTTTAGCTTACAAAAAATGAGTGCCTTTGAAGAAGAGAACAGGTCTGTATGACTTTTGAATAGGACAGAGAAAAAGTGGAAAGTGGTTTCACTTTTAGTGATTCCACCATTTACTAAAACTAGCATGAAGTGTCTTCTAAAATATGTGTACATTGAAAGGGTACTGAGACAGTCTTTAATTTTGTGTTTTGTGGTCAGTATTCTCTGAACTCCACATCTCTCTGTTCTGTCCTTCAATGTTTGTGCCTATTCGCAATGCTACCTAAATACTGATAGCTTATTAACAAGATACCACAACACAAAAACATTTTCCTTCTGTCCTTCCAAGCAAATCAGTATATACTAGCATATATCTTAAGTTTTCACAAGAGCAAAAATATCTTTTAAATGAGTTAAAATTTTGAGTTCCCAGTAATGAGGCACAAAATGTACTGTTCCTTTGAAACAATAAAACTGTGAACACTGTTTCTGCTTAGTCAGCCATGCAATATGTATCTTACCAGAAATCCTAAAAAATCATGGGTTTAAACCATAAGAAAGAACAACATTAAGTCATCCTACCTTATGAACATGTCTGGGAAGAGACTCAGCATCAAGTGGAAAGAACAAACTTAGAAAGATATGAAAGCCTTATTTTCAACATAATAACTTTTGCAATATGTTTATCTCTTAATTGCTGTTTATTTAAGTGTCCTAAGTATGTCAGGAGAAAAAAGTAAAAAAATTGTGTAAGCTCTTGTGTTTAGTTCCTCATTCTTTTACAAATTGTTAGTCTTCAAAAAGATTTTTGGTACTGAAAGCCAGTTGAGCATGGGCGGATGAGTCTGGAAAACTATCAGCAGTTACTCAGGATTGTTAAATAATAGTCTGTTGTCTTCAAAGAACTGTGCAACTACACATTTTCAGAAGCTACCTGTGAGTCAGCTAAACATTACTTATATGTTACTGACAGAAAATTGAGGTACATTAAGGCAGGAATAGTAGCCTAAGGTCTTGCTTGGAATTTGTGGAAATGGCAGAAGGAAAAATCACAGGTATTTGCTCTGAACTCCATGTTCACACCATGGTCATGCTCATTTTCCAACCTGTCAGTGCTTAAAGCAGCCTGGCTCTGAGTTTTCTGTTGTGTAGCTGCTAGCACAACTTCTGCATTCAAGTTTTTGTCCTCACCCTTTGATGCTAGCTTATTAACATGATTATCCTTATCTCTCCTTCTTAGAAATATTCCTACTCTTGAAACATAAAGGAATTAATGTCATTACAGAGAAATGTGTATTGGCTGTTTATTTCCCTTAAAGAGTAACAAACAGTGTTTTTGCATTCACTTAGCTCTTTTATTTTGCTGGCAGCTACTGCCAGTTAATAGCCAGCATGAAAATTATGCTGTCAAAGCATTTGAATGCCCATTTTTTGGAGGTAGTTGTTGGTCTTAAATGTCTGTATTTTAGTCAACCCATCTTCAAGAACCTGTTTTCTATAAACCACTGTGGAATAATTCCTATAAATCAGGTCTGCATATTTTTTAAAGGATTTTTCCAGAAGTTTTATGTATTTTTCTGTAAATTATGATGCTGAACAGCACTACTGTGTAAGTGAAAGTAAATGATGGGGAATCCTGGATATGCTCTTCACAGCTGATTCGGCTCATCAGCATTTGGTTACTGTTTCTAAACTATTTAAACTATTTCTCTCATTTTAGGAGTAATTGTGTAAATGTGTTGGTAACAACCACCCAACTTATCCCAGCACTTGCAAAAGTTCTACTATACAGTTTAGGAGGAGCTTTTCCTATTGAAAATATTTACAGTGCAACCAAAATAGGTAAGAAAATTATTCTTTCATCATTCTTACTACACTGCATTACCAGTATTTTTTTCTGCCAGAAATTAATGGATTCCAAAACACTTCCCTGACATTTGGCAGTTTTAGTTATAAGATTTAGGCATTGCATATATTCAGATATCTTTATGTTGAAGAATTCCAAAGTCACCTTATTTTCAATGATGCCTGAAGGAATAAAGATACCAATTAAAAGTGTCAGGAACTCCTCAGTATGGTGGAGAAAACAAAAAATGTGCAAAAAAACCAAAGTAAAGTGTTCTGTGAATTCAAACCTGAGCAGAACTTCTGTTACAATAACCTCTGCTCTGACCTTCAGCTCAATGTAAGTAAGGCCACAGCTTCACAACGTTTTTCCTGGCACATAGTATGTCAGTGATAGTGATGAAAACTGTTACTAACAGAGGCTGCGTTGGTGGATGCCAAAAGGGAACTCCCCTTTTCTACTCATAACTGTGTGCCTTTTTTATATTATGATTTGGAAATATACGATTTCTGGAAATTGCATCCAAAATTGTAAATGAAGATAAGTTGTCATTCCTGTGAAATGTGACACGATGTATAATGACTGATAATTTGGCAGATTTCATGATTCACCAATCATTAATTCTGGAATGCTTAATTCCTCTACCTATGTCAACCTTTAGAACATGGAATGTGATGCTTCGTTGACATAAGCATTACAATTTTCTAAATTATTTTCACAAGGGAAAAAGCAATTCATATTCTAACAGTGTCAGGAAAAACTTATCATCTCAGTCATCCTTTAATTAGCTGTAGCTGTTCTTTAGACAGAAATTACTCAAATATTTTAAAAACTTAAGTGAAGGCATGAAGTATCCCAAATACTGCATGTTACTGGGCAGCCTCTGGAATGAATGTCATCTGTCATACAGCCTCTACATGCTGGATACAATCACTGAGATTACACAAAGGAAGGACCATTAAGAAATAGTGCCAACAGCAAAGATGTTTCTCCAAAAGAGCCAAGTGCTCATGAAGTTCTCCCAGGAACCTGTTGTCTAATTGTATTCTGCTTGCCATTGTTCTTTGAAAAGTTTTTTAGTTGCTACATCACTCATTGCAGATACATTAGAATTAAAATTTCTGCTTTCCTTATAAAAATATTGCTGCAATCATAAGGATATGATTATATAAATATAAATATATAAATATATAAATATTTAAATTCAGTCATTCATTCACTAACTTATTCATTTTTGCAGTGCTGCTAATTTCTTTATCTTAGTGACTTTCCTGTAGTGATTAAGAAATTTAGTTTTACCTGAAACAGTTTAGTGTCAATAAGGAAATTCACTGGTGATTTGGCTCTAAATCCCAAGGCTGGCAACTTTTCAAAAGTAGTAGTAGCAATGTCTAACCACTGCAAAAATCCTTTTTAAGGCTTCAATGTAACTCACTTGATAGCTTGAATAAACAGTGCATTGTTTTTCAGGCAAAGAGAGCTGTTTTGAGCGTATAGTGTCCAGATTTGGCACTAACATAACTTATGTTGTGATTGGAGATGGCCGAGATGAGGAACATGCAGCTAATCAGGTAACTTCACTCTGAACTCTTATCTTATTTATCTTCCAGGAAAAGAAAGTTGCTTTGAACGAATAATGCAAAGGTTTGGCAGAAAAGTAGTGTATGTTGTAATTGGGGATGGTGTAGAAGAAGAACAGGCAGCAAAAAAGGTAACCTGTCCTCTGAAATGTTGGTGTGATACATAGCTACTAATGCAAGCCTGTCAGTGTTGCACAAAATGATGAATAATTTCAGTCCACAGACACAAGGCAGCAGGGGCATGATGAGATCAAAACTTAGAGTAAAATGAACCATTTGGATTTTAGCATTTGCTTCATTTCACCTTGGAAAAAGAACAATCCACAAAATTATTTTTTTAAATAAATGAAAAAATATTGCAGCAAAAATGTCTGACTAGCTTCAAGCAAATTAAAAGATAAACAGAAGAGATAGAAAGGGCCATGACACAATGGTTGGATGGTGTTTTGGTTTTTTTTAAATGCTGAAATCAGGGATGTTTCAAGAGAAGTGTTACAGAGAATGTGCAAAATCACGTAAAGGACTGTGCACATTTTTTGCTAACATAGATGAACATCCATAATTTGCCAGAGCAAATGTGATAACATATTATTTGCTTTAAGAAAGACCTACCTGCTAAAAAAGAATAAAATGTAAAGATGTGCTCCAAATCTGTGGTTCTGAAAAAAAGAACTGTTTCAATTTTCTCATGATAATAATTCAAGTCCAATTTCAGCAGAAAATTATTCAATGTTCAAAATCAGATAAAATTAGTATGTTCTGCCATACTTCCTAGTATAACCCCTGGAAGTGTGCTGAAACTGAATTTTTTTGCCTCACAATGTCTGTACAGAACATGTGATGTAAATATCCTTGAGCTAGGCATAGCAAAATAAAGTACCCCCTTCACGCTGTAGTTGCAATGGAAACAAAATGAAAATAACCAAAATGCTCATTCCAAATGGTTCCTTAATGTAGGTACAGTACTGGTGACGGGTCTTTTGTAATTTGTGCTAAACAGTGGTGGTTCGATTGTGTGCTTTCTGGTTTGGCATGCTTTTTTCTTGATGTTGGCTATATTGCATGGATAGATGCAGAATTCAGAGAGATGGATGAATATAGCACATTACAAATAGATCTGAACTCAACATGGAAGTATGGGGGTTTTTTTCTGTTCTGATGAATTGTTGCCTTTACCTGCATCTCTCAGATGCTGATGTTTTCTCCAACACAAATTATCTTTTCTTAAACCAGAAATGTGTTATTTTCTTCTCCAAAAATATTTCTTTTTCCCCCTAGATGGAGAAAAAGTGTAATTCAACTGTGTTTCAAAGTGTTGAGTGAGAAACCTCTTTTAATGGAAGTCTTATAGCCCTTTAAAGGATCATTCAGTATTTTTGCAGTCACATAAGTGGAGCAGAAAGGCATTTCCTATTAATGCTCTTTCAATATGGGTTTGCATGCTGACAGTAAGCAAGTAGCCCTTAGTAAGTAACACGCTGTTTCCAAAGAAACTGTTAAGAAAGACTATCTAATTATTAAGCTCAGATCTATTTTGGTCTGATTTTTATGAGTGCTTTAATACCAAAAAATCCATCCAGAAACAGTGGTGTAAAATACGTAGTGATAATCTAACAAGCCTCATGTGTCATATACTGCCCTGTGTCACAGTGTTCATCTTTCCTGACCTTTTCCCTCCTCTAACAAACACAGCACAACATGCCTTTCTGGAGGATATCCAGTCATTCGGACCTCTTGGCTCTCCATCAAGCACTGGAACTAGAATATTTGTAACTGTGTTCTAAAGCTGGCGATCCTTTTTTATAGATATATATTTCAAGTACACTGAATTTTTATGTGTGATTCAATGCCTCTGGCTTTACACATATGAATTGTCTTAAGAAGGGAAGAAATATTTGGAATTAAAAATTCCAAATTGAAGAATTCAGATTACTGAATGAAGTTAAAACATTAGTGCTACGTAAGGAAGCTCTATGGTCTTATATATGCAACGTTTTTAAATGAATTAAAACTGTGGAGGTTGCTGGTACACACCAAGTGAGCCCTGACAGGAGTGAACAAAGGACTCAAACTGGCAAAGCACCAAAACGCGTTTTCCAGCCAACAAGGTGGTGTTCAACAACATTCCTCAAAATGGGATATATTCTCAGCACTGAGGTTTGAACCAGACTTTAGCCTACCTAACCCAGAAAATCTGAATTGGAATGCACTCAGACTGTATAATGACAATCCTGTCTAGACCTGTAATTTGTGTAAATTATTGATGGAAATAATTTACTGTGACTTTATTAGCAGCTGATTTTGGAAGTGGATGCAATTTTTCTTTCTTTTGGGGGGGAAGGGGAGGGAAAGGGTTATATAATATTGTCTCTTTTATAAGTTTGGCAAACAGAATGTGCATAATGATGTGTTGTGCCTTAAAGAGAAGATTGTGTTCGTGTGTTACAATGTAATTTTGGTTAAAAACTATGTAGATAAACAAGAAAAAAAACTTTGTGATAATTTTTGACATGACCAAATTTGAAATTCAAAGAAATCAAAGAGCAGGGCTGCACCAAAGCATTTAAGTATTTGTTGCAGTAAGAAAAAAAATAATAAAGGAAAGTTTGTGTTTTTATTTGGATTCTGAATAATTCCACTGATTGTTTGAGAAAAGTTAAGAGCACGTTGGGAGGTTGATATTGGGGACCGCTACCTTGAAAGGTTTAAAAAGAAAAGCATTTAACACCTTCGGCATCATTTCTTGATTCTCCAACAAGAGAACTAAGAGCCATATTCATTAATTACGGAGTCCACTGAAAGCCATACAGTGAGTGTGTCTGCTGTGTATAAAAGAAGAATGTTCCACCCAGCAAAGTGTTCAGGTGGCATTACTGGAAGGTGAAAATGCGGAGTTAGGCCCAGATGGTGAATAAAACACAAGTTCATTAGGAACAAAAAATTACTAAGGAAACTCTCCTCAGTCAGATATGCAAATGATGCTCCATTTAGTATATTCAGGATCAACACAAGCTGCTGAAATTGCTGGCGTAATAACATTGACCATTTCAGGAGCACAGTCCACTTTGGTAAATAAAATAGCATTTTGGTAGCTTTTCCAATGTGTTCCACATTTCCATGTATTTTGTTTTGGGTCAGTGTGATTTTCCTCACCCATTTCTGATTGCACAACAATATTACACAGGGACAACCTTAAACATTTTTGAACCAGAAATTTCAATAATATGTCAGGTATCTGAGGAGAGAATAAGGACATGATTTTTATGAAGAAATATTGGGAAATATACCACCTTAACTTTCATAATTTCTATTAAAAGTTACGGTTTGTACAGTGATAATTATCTTGACAGTTTCAAACATGCTACCTTTCAGCTTTGGGAAATGAGCAAGATCCATATTGTACAAAAGGTCCTCAGTGCTCCACGTGCAGCTTGAGCATTCTGAAACAGCAGCAAGTGGTTCATCTCTTGTTGCAGATAATGGGAACTATTTTGATTTTTAACACTGTACATGGAGACACCTAAGGTTGTCTGTGCACTGACTGCATGAAGAGGTGTGTGCAAGAGAAGATGTTAAATGAAAGCTCCAGAACATCTGCACAAGTACAGTAGTTGGCACTGAGATGAAAATCTTCCCTCTCTGTGCTGTGAAGCCAACATATGTCATAGTTACCAGGTAGTAACTGTTGATTTAGACTTCGTTGAGGTTATATGAAAGTTAGTTGTTTGGTGAAAGTCTGGAGCCATTAGAAGTACAAGGAGAAACTCCTCTATAAATTCGTAAAAATGAAATTTCTTTGCTGAATTGGAGTTGGATATACAAGTCACCACACAACAAACTAACAATAATCTGTTATCACTGGGCACTTTAAAGCCATCACATGAAACTTGCCACATATGAAATCACTGTAGACTAGCTATTTGGGTAATAGATTTATGTGTCCAAAAAAGTAAAAATGATGCATACTTTCTTTATATTGTCACTACCTGTCTAGTCAGATTTGTGCTGGAAGTACATTTTTCATAAAAATATGTAGTAGCAGCTTTTTGTGGTTTTTCAGGTGGGAAAAGAGTGTTTCTCTTGGAATAGGAAAAAAGTTCAAAGGCCTTCTCAAGTTCCAGCATTGCATAAAAATCTCAATATAAAAGCATGGTAAGCCAAAAAAATTGTCATGGTGAACTAGCTTTTTTTCTTTTTCTTTTTTTTTTGACAAGTCATTGACAAGTCTTTAAATGCATGAAGCAATATCATTTCAGAAGTTATTTGTTCAGTGTTCTTTTCCTAATCAGATGTAAGAACAAAAGGAGGCCTAGCAACAACTGTTAGTTCTTACAAAATGTTTGCAGTGCCTTCATTGGAGTTGTGCTTAGCTTTCTGTAGTGGATACAGCTCAATTAATATACTGGACTCCTAGAGAGGAGATGGAGGCAAAAGGAGGGAAGTTTTACAGAGCATGACAAAGTTCTGTCTGCTACCGTAGCAGAAGTTAATTATAAAAATAAGTAATCCACAAAAACATGCATCTAAAGAAAATTCAAGGATTTAGCTCAAAAGCCTTCACAATAAAAAATTTCAGAGCATGAATACTCTCTTGCTGAGCAAAAATTGCAATATATCTCTAAATAAAAGTATGTAGTACATGCCTGCCTTGTAGAGAGAAATTAGTCTGATATATTTTCCTGCATGAACAATTCAGAGAAGAAAATGCCCAAGGCAGAGATATAATCACACCAGACTGTTCCAGATGGGCCTAAGAAGATTAAACTGAAGGTTGGTCACTTTGACACTGAGTGCATTTTAATTCAAAAGGATATTAATCAGAAAATACCTTCCCTTCAGTCTCTCCTCAACAACCAAGATTGAGCACAAGGCCATGTTTGCAAGTATTTTTGGCAAATGGAGTATAAAATATAATGCCTTTTGCTGATACTGTAGCAGTTCTCAGTACAGAACATGAACATTCATTAAGCATTTGAGTAGTCAGCTTGCAGAGTACAAATACTGTGTGATTGCAGTCACAAGTTAGTATCTTAAATAGATATAAATCTGTGCAGTTCAATAAAAGAAGACAGGAAAAAACCTAAAAAAATATGCTTATTTTTAGATGCCTTTGGAGATTGTGCACAAAGATCTAGGTGGCAGCTAGCTCCCAGATCTGTTTTCATTAGAATCCTGTGTGAGCAGCAGAGTTTGCATCTAAAGCAAGTGTGGAGTGTGTTCCAGTGCAAGCATTGACAAGGGAGATGAGGCCAAATCCAAGTCCTGTATACAAGCACACTTCATCTTGGGGCAGATGAGGTCCTGTATTCTGTCATAATTGCAGAGTTTTCAGAGAATATAGACTTGACCCACAATAGGAAGACTACGTTTTAGCTATGAGGTTATATCCAGATTGAGGGTTTCATTTCAAAAGCATCTCTGCTTTAAAGGCTTGTCACCAGGCATATGCTGTAAATGAATATGGTATTTAGTATCTCTGAAGAGAAGCTGAAGTGACATAAGCCAAAATCCCAGCAATAGCAGCATTTTGAAGATTTGAAGCCAAGGGTCTCTGTCATGTATTAGCAGATTATAGTTTATTAGGGCCTACCTAATTTAAGAAAATGTAAATTAAAATTAAAAGCTTGTAAAATTATGTACATCTTTACTATTTCTCAATAAATACACTTGGAAATGTCTTTTTCTGCACTATATGGTGTTGTTAGTTGTTTGGTTTGTGGTGAAACCCTCCATACACAATGTTTCTTACAGGAGCTGAGTGTGAATGTGGACTCTTATGTCCGTGCTGCTCTTGTGGTTCATGCCTGGAGCAACCCTGAGCCCATATATGTTGTCTGGTAGAGACTGGCTCACCTCCAAACTGTTTGCAGGGTGCAGCCCTTGAGAGAGTCTCCGCCTGCTCTGCACTGAGGCTTCCTCACCAAAAACACTATGTGCCTTGCTCCAGATCCAGCCTGAGTGTTGCAGTGTCCTTGGGACAAAATACAGAGCAAACCAATTTGATAGTCTAGATATACAGTGTATGCATTTAAATTCTCTTGCCAATTCACTTATTAATGTTATGCTAATATTCTTACAGACATGGGTTGTTAGGAGACAGACTGGGCTACTGAGGGGCAAGCAGCCTTTCCAGTTGAAGATCACCCTTGCGAAACTTTGTAAATATCTTTGAGAGCCATACTTCATGTCTTAGTGAGGTACTGACCTTCGTTAGAAGAAAGTGGTCCCTTCACAGTCTGCTTGAGCAGGATTTAAGGCCAAAGTGGGATCACAGGACTGTCAGTACACTTAGACATAACATTATGATCTTGGGAACAACATAACACGTGGCAGGGACTTAGTAATCAGTGTTCCAGCCACAAGAAGCAGCATGTAGTAGGTGGATTTTTTTGCCAGGGGTTAGATTAAAGCATATCTGTTAACAAACACAACTATTCTGTATATACATCTGCTTTCTCCTCTGTTTTAGGAACAGAAAGGAAGATATATCAAAAATAGGGTGGACAAACTATAAAGGAGTCCCATCTTCTGAGCAGACAGACCCATCTACTGAGTGAACAGTAGTTTTACAATGTGTCTCTCACTTGAGTTTGCATATGGCTTTGGAGAAGAACCATTTAGTATCATTTCAGAAGAGGGAGTCAGAAAATGGCTTTTGTCTATGTTAAAACTGTGATGGATTTCAGAACTTTTCATATGAGGATAAAAATTAGATACTGGGGGCTTTTATTTAAATGAGATACTGGGGGCTTTGGCCAGGTGATAGCAAATTACCTTCATTTCTCACTGCTGAGAAACTCAGTGCTCTAAGTGGCCATCAGTATGTCCTGCATATGAAGTTCATAGTGCTGAACTAAAGTAAAAATATTATACTGAGGTCATTTATATGTGGATAAATAACTCTTCTATACTTCTTCCTCATTATTCATTACCAATAAAAAATCCTCAAGGAAAACCAAGCAGAAATCAAAATGGAAGTAGTTGTATGTCTCTCCCATTGTTTGCCAGTTATTATCTCTAACAGATGCACATTTAGGGTTGACTTGTTTGATTCATTTTCCTTTTTCCAAACAAATAATGGATTCAGAAACATTTTGCAAATGTTTATAAATTTGGGGGGATTGTTTGGGTTGCCAAAAGCCCAGGTAGTAAGAGGAATGCTGAGAAAGTCAAAACAACTGAATAGTTTGTTTTTCTGTGTTAGTTTCTTTGCAAATGTCAAGGCTTTTCAAATAACTGAATATCTGACTTCACTAATTAAAAAAAAACCTACGAATTTTTTTTTTCCAGTTGGGAAATAAAGAGAGAAAGGGAGAAAACACCAGAAAGCTTCACAAATTGATTTTTAAGTGAACAAACAAAGAAACTCCTTTGTTGCACAGAGCACCATTTCTCACATTTTCTGGATAATTTAGGCATCAAACATCCATCTAAGCATGAGTTATTAGTAAGTTACATATACACTTCAGTAAACATGAAGCAAGAAAGCCAGGAAGCATGAAGGACAGGATTTAAATGAGCTATATTATATGAAGAAGTCAGGCTTGGAATGGAGCTTAAATAGACTTAATTTTTTTGCCTTATTGATAGTGTTTTGGAAGAATGAAGCACTGCAGAGAGGCAAATGGAAAGTGATCATCTTTCCTATGTTACTGTACAATCTACTGTGCCCTTCACCAGGAAGCACACAATTTCTACATGGGGAAAAAAAAAACCCAACTGGATCTATTTGGAAAATATTTGAAATTGTTGACTCATTGAAACCAAAATGTGTTCGAGGAGTGCACCCACCAATGTCAGTGAATAGAACATTTCTAGTCTTGTTTAGAGAAAGAGCAAATCAGGGGCCCACCAGATTAGCCAGAAAAAAAGTCTGAGCCATTGCATGAGTCTCGTGACTATGATTCTCGGCTGGCTTATCAAGCCCCTGTTCTTTGCTTTCAGCTTGTCTGGATTAAGATCTTGGTTTTTAGCTTTCTGACTCAAAATATATCCTAGCTTGGTCCAATAGTGAAGAGGAATGTTTCTAAAATCAGAAAAAAAAAATGAGAGGGAAAGAAGAAATAAAAGAATAATTTTCCTCCTTACTCAGCACAAACCCCTGTATGGCTACTGTGAAGGGTTGTGGGAAAAGAAATCTTCCTGGAAAGGATTTAGCAACTGAGAAGCTGTGGTTAGTAGATCAGTTGGTTGCAGCAGGAGGAGAGGCTGACAAGACGTGGGAGAAGACCAGCAAACAGATTCCCTGGACAGTGTGTTCTGTTCTGTTTTACAGCACAGCCTCATTCAAGTTTTTTGTGCTCTGAACCCCATATAGCTACCCCCTGTCCCACTATCTGTGGTCCGTGGGGTTTCCCAGACTGATTTCTTTACTTCTTTGTTTCTCTCTGTTTTTACACCTTTCTGTTACCTCATTGCACCTGCAGCCCTTTGCTGTCTGCGGATTTCGTAGGATCCCAAATAGCCTTTCAAGTGTAGCAGCTCATTATAGCTTTTGCAGGAAAAAGAAAGAGGGCTCCAGCAGTGTTTGAGCCATAGATGTGAGCGAGTCCCCTGCAGCCCTGCCTCCCTGCCTATGTGGAGTGACCAGACTGTAGGAAAATGAGATGCATGCACAGGATGAGCCATAAGCAGTTGCCCAGCCAGACATCCAATTCTCTCTTCAGTTGGCAGTGCTACAAATGCTTCCCTCTGCTACCATTTACAACCAGCATGATAGGGAGCAATTCTCCCTCTGATAAGAGTGAGCAGGCGGGACATTTTTGCAGAGCAGAAAGATGCAAGGCAAGCAGAGTTGTCCTTCTAGGGTGGGAGCAGAACCAAAAAAAAAAAAAAAAAAGCAAAGGCTTGCGCACAAAAAAAAAAAAAACAAAACGTAAAGAATTTGTGGATGATATTTCCCTTCATGTAGTAGGTGGTGATGCATTTGGTACAGCTTGCTGGGTTAGTGCAAGGATAACATATCTCATATTGTGAGCCTCCTGAATAGCAGAGCAAACTCTTGATGCTTAGCAGCAGGACTTCTTTGCAGTTTTTTTGGGCGTGGTGTTAGGGTATCCTTGGCTGGCAGCCAGACTTCTACCCAGCTGCTCTCAGTGCTCTCCTTTCTCTCAGCAGTGAGAAAGCTTGTGGGTGGAGCATAGTTTCCTTACCAATTATTGTCATGAAGGAAACAGACTTCACCTGGAGAAAATGAACTTATTGCCAATTAAAAAAATAAGTGTTTAATCACTGCAAGGTAGTGGGAAACAAAAAGGCAGACAGTAAAACTGCATCTTTTCTCTTATCATTTCCATGCCCAGCTTCATTCCTTCACTGCAAACTTCATGTCTCCTGAGTAGCACAGACAGGATGAGGGAAGATGGTGGCTACAGTCATGTAGTATTCAGGAACTGCTCTCTGTATTGGGGAGGCCTGGTGCCATGGGGGGCTTCTGCCTGTATCTCACCAACCTATCCTATGAGCAGCCTTTAATATCATCATTACAAGGATGCATCAGCTTCAAAAGCTACCTTTCTCATTTGGAAAGCTTTTGATTTTTTTTTTTTGAGGGGAGGATTTTGTTGGTTGGTTGGTTGGTTGGTTGGTTGGTTGGTTGTTTTTTTTTGGTACAAGCCATGACTGGAGTATGTGTTACACTTCTGCAGCTCATGCAAACCAGAATCTCTTATTGACATGTGTGCCTCATGATCACTCAATCATAAAACAAAACAAGGAGAAAATAAAATGGGGGAAGAAGCAGAATGGAGCCAAGTGTGGGGGGCTTGTTCCACTCACAGCATGTGCACACTAATTTATGAAATGTAATCCTATTCTCAATAATCACCACAGATCACTGACACATAGCAGCTGAGGGAGGTAAGGTCATTAGGAAAGCCCAACTTTTCCTGTTACTCTCTGGAAGATAAAATGAGGAATTTGTTGCAAGCTCTGAATAGTCTTGGTGAGAAACATAGTCATATTCATCGTGGAGCTGCCTGATGGCTAAAAGAGATGCAGTGTAGCCACCTGACCTCCATGGCCAGTTGAAAGGGGAAAGAGCCAAATCTGTACACATCTCTTCTCAAGGTGGGCACTCCCCTGGCCCCTCACCTTGCCCACTTCTCAGTGGAACAGGTATCCTAGCTGTGAGGAATCTGTTCACAGAGGAAACTAAACAGCACCTAAGTTGGGTCAAGAACTGCTCACCCCAAAGGGTATCCAAGCACTTGCCAGTATTTTTATTTTTCCACTTCACAGTGAGTTTTCTTTTCTGGTTAAATTACGGTTCCCTAAAAGAAGTTTACTTATAATTGAAAGACTGACTCAACCTTCACTCTAATAACCAGGAAAACACAACAGTAAAATGAAAAAACAAATCATTGCTCTGACAGTAATGAGGCACTTACTTAGACATTTATCTGTCCTTTTACAGGGCAGTAATTTTATGGTTGAAAAGCCTTGGGTTTTAGCTTCAGGCCTTGGAAGAAATTGCCAGACCCTGGCCAAAATTGCCTCATTTAGCAGATGGTAACATTGTACATAATTAGTGCGTTCATTTTCATTCTTAAAAATTAGTAAATACAGCTTGTTTGAAATTTCTCCTGAAAACTAAATTTATTAGCTACTAAACACAGAGACTATGCCAACTGTTTTAAGGAGATTATATCCTGTCTTTCCACCATTTTCTAACAGTTTTTCACTAATATCACCTGGGTCACTCTTCCCTTTCTAGAAGAAACTTCAGAGTGGGCAACAGCTTTCTGCTGTCCATTTTGTTCCCTTACGTTTTAATGATAAAGGTTTCTTTGCTTCACCTCCATCTAAAAAGCAGCAAGGCTGCTACTTGTTTGCTGAAAATGACTTTAAATTCATCAGCTCTCCCAGACCTAATAAAGTGACATGTTTACAATGTTAAAGGAAATCAGGTGTTTAAATGTTAAATGAAAAAAACATATTTATGTAGTGTTATAATAATACTATTTGCCTGGCCTTTCTCAGCTCATTCATCACCCAGCAATCTCCGCACAAGATGCTGTGGAGTCTGTGTGCTTCAATGTCATACAATAACAAGTACAAATCCACCATAAATCACATATTACAGTGGCCTCCCCCTTTGCTGGTGGCAACTGCTGCAGTGGGCACATGTAGGGCAAGAGTCGCGCCCCAGGCATGGGGCAATGATGATGGAGCAAAGTAAGCACACCGACAAGTGGGTACTGCTACTACAGCCCCCTTGTGCTTCTCAGGTGAATCCCATTCATGCTACTTGTCCCACTACAGAAGTGCTGCTGGTACCATGGCAAATAGCTGGAAGCAGAAGGCCTGGACTCTTGCTGGGCTCCTGGATCATGGCTGCTGAGGCACTCTTCATTTTGAAGGCCACCCTCTAGTGCTGCCACTGAAGGACGGGCTGTGTGCACAGGTACTGTCATGTTCTTTCTGGCATTCAGCCATGCCATTCCCAGCTCCATGTGCACTGCTTAGCCGTTTTGTTACCTAAGTCTACAGTGCTAAATAGCATTACCGCCCCAAGTGAGAAGTGGAAGTGTCCACACTGCTTGAGGTCCTTCCTTTTAAAGAACAGAAACCTGTCCCATCGCAGGCAAAAGATACAGGTGATGGGACCTTCAGTTATATGATGGTTTTTTTCTTGAAAAGATCTCCTAATCTAATTCCTAAATTCAATGGTCAGATGGGCACCTCTCAGAAAAAAAAAAAAATCAGGATTCTATGATTTGCCTTAAAGGGGATGACAACGAGACCCGTTGGCAAGTAACACTTGCCAGGTTATGGTTTATATGTGGTTTCCCAAGTCAGCTCCTGCTTTACTGCAGGTGGGCTGAACACACTGCACTCTGGATGTAGCTCTGCAACAGCAATACCTTGTTTGCCTCTTACACATCACTTATTCCCACTCTCCTAAATACATCATCACCTGTCACTGCATTCATAGACCTCTTCTCAGAGGCCCTAGCACTGTAGGTGAGTTTAGTCTTCTGGCACATTTACTTATTGCTAGGTCCCAACATGCTGCTTCTCACAAATCCTGTAGAAAAGAGCAGAGTGAGCAGGTAGAATCTTAATGTTTGGTATATAACAACCAGAATTTTTACTTTATTTTCATTTGATTTGTATTAAATTATCTAAAAAGGCAGTCTCCAGTTTCCCAAGAAGCTGAAGCCCTTCACAGGACTTGCCACCAAGAGACGTGATGCTCTACTACTGACCAAGTCTAGGGAAGAGCTTTTGGAGAGATATACAGAGTTTGCTTTTTCCCTACTGAGCAGAAAGATGCTTCTATTTTGTTCTGACACACAGCTAACTAAGTCACTAAGTGATTCACACTGACACAGCATGGCAGGATATGAATCACACGTCCCAAATTAATCTCTCTGCCCTTACCTGTTGATAAATCCAGTATCTATTCTTCTCTGGCTAGGGCCCGATGTGACTTTCTTAATCCTTGTTGAACTCCTCCATTCTGCTCCATGTGCAGAGATTGGTGCAGATCTATAATGAAAATGTGCTGTTTTTTAAGAGGAAAGAATGCTCCCTACATATAAGATGAAGACAATACTGAATTTCTATCTAGTAGTTCAATCACTTTCATAGAGGTAGGTAGAATATATAAATCTTTTGTTGGTAGCCATCTCTTTTCCCTACTCCTGCTGAACCACTATCAAACTCTACTCTGTGGTTTTATGCTAGAAAACATCTGGAGAACATGTGGTCCCTTACATCCTTCAGCTGGCTGTCGTTGCTGAATTTCAATTTTCCTTGTAACTCCAGTGGTAGTTCTGAGATTAAGTATCTTTTCTTGTACCTGTAGATCTCAGAGACAGCAGGTCCTTCATTCAAGTATGCAAAGCTACTTGTCACTCAAACTGACTGCTGCGGTTAATAAAAGAATCTTGTCTCTGCAGTGATGCAATAGCAGTGATCTCTATGGTAATACAATAACACCATAGAACAAAACATTTGGCTATAGAAGGCAGCCACCAGGCACTGGGACAACAGCTCTTTTTAAATGGTTTTAAGAGGATGAGGTGTGTATAGAAGTGGATGACATTGTTTTGGCAGATTTCTGAATTAAGAGAGGGTGAACCTCTTTATCTCTGGTAACCATTGATTTAATATTGAGATGTATTACAAGAAAAATATTATCAGAATAAATCACCACATTATACTCCTAGCCTTGTAACTGGAATTCTTTTTCACTATTAAACATTCTTTCTTGACTCTCACAGTAGTAAACTGACAATCAGTCTTCATGATGTTTTTGCATCTGAAGTGGCTTTCAGAGTTTTTATCATTATGAATTTCAGGATGACATAATGAATAGAAGCTGGAACTTTTGTCACACTGTTGAGATTTATTAGGACAGTCAGGAACAAAACAAATTTGTTAATATTTGCTTTGTTAAAAACAGCAAACTGAATAACAGAGTATGCAGACTCTGTAATGTAATCCTGACTGACACGTTTCTTCCCTGTTTCTCCACCTTTGTGCTTAATCCAGAGTTTCTTGGTGGTTTTCAGTGTGTATATTATTTCCCAATGCAGAGTTTTTCTCAAGGTCCATCTTACATTTCCATGGCTGATCACATACTTCCCCTTTCACAGCAGCTTACTACTGTGTAACATTAATGCCTGATTTGGAAAAGCTACATGCAGTTGTTTTTGTTTGGCTTCTTCAGTACAATAAGGCTGGCCAAAGAAAAGAGGGCTGCCTTATTTTCTAGAGATGTAAGAAGATGCTTGGAGGACCGTCAGAAGTTCCAAATCCACAGCTGTGGGAACAGCCACTCCATTTCCCTATTTGCAGTCATTTCTTCAGATAAACTCATCTCCCCTGCAAAAAAACTATTTTAGTTCCTGCTCTTAAGAACACAGAAATCATTACATCAATTGTCCATATCAGATAGGATTAGACCAACTGTCCAGGATGTCTATCCTGTCTACATTTATCAAGTGAACATGGCATGTCAGAGAGGGGTAATTATACTTGGCAATGACAGTATAGTTTTCCTGTCCCTCTCTTCCTACTTCCGCCTTTCATGAGGTTAATTATCTTGTATATTCTGTAGCGCATGGCTGTGCATTCAACAAAGATGCCTGGGATAGATGAAACATTTAGATATTTCACTCTTTCTTGTCATTTGCTGATGGAGTATCTCTGTTAATACAGCATTTCTGCAATTTATTTTGAGACTAATTCCTAACGTTTCCTAGTCTGCTTTGTAACTATTGTGCATTAAAAATTATCTTTCTCCTACTTAATTCTGATCAAGCAGTTGCATTATTTCAGGATTGTTGTTTTTCCTTTAAAACCAATGCTAACCATTTCATTCTGTTGATTTGTGTGCTAGTTGCTTCCAATCAGTAAAGAACCTTGGATCCAGGGATTTAAACAGATTTTCAGCTGTCTAATGATGGCCCTTAGAGTCTGAGTTTGAGAGATGCTAAGGGATAATCTTTTCACGCTGTTTGAGCAAGTTTAGTGGTTGAGGGAGTAAAGATCCATTTTGCTTCAGAATTAGTCTACCTTTAGGAGTAGTCAGATGTCATCCCTAGGATGTGGCAATAATGTTTTGGAGGCAGTTTGAAGACAAGATTATCCTGCAGGGTCCCTTTACTGAGAGGCAACAAGTGTCTGAGAGACAAAACCTCAAGAAAACCTCCTGTAATTGCTATCTCTAAAGCTGATGGTTATCCACATATATAATATTGCTGAAACATTAGCTCCAGACTATGCTATCTTCAGGGAAGATTTCTCAGAGTTGTGTAAGCAGATGTGTGACTTGCTTCAGAGAGGAGGGGAGACATGCACTGTAATATTTGGCCTTGGCTGGAAGATGATGACTTCAGTGATGGTAGACAATCCAAAAAGTACATTTGTTGATACAGTACACCTCTGAGCCAGGCAAATGCTTCCACAGTAAGCCAAATTTATGTCTCAGACAAATTGTGTAATTTATCAACAAACCAGACCAGACCTGTTGTTAACTACAGAAGAGAGCCCTCAGATGACAGAGTGTAATGACAAAGAGTTTGCACTGTAGTATGCAGGGCTTTTCCAGCTCTCAAAATCTCAACAGGCAGAGAAAAATGGGCAGATTCAGATCTCTGCAACTTTACCACCCTGTGCTTAACAAGGCAATGAGTTGGCCATAGAGACAATCCCAAGAGACATTCCATAATCTCTCTGGAGCCAGGACCGGATTTTCAAAGAAGCCAAGGGAAAAAACCAGTATTTTCACTGAATGAGTTTCCTTTCTACTGAGGTCATAGCATATTGAGAGTGTGTAATTCAGCTATCTGCAAAATGTTCCTGTAGTCTCCCTGGCTTAAAAAAAGAACCCAGCTCTTCCTTGCAGAGAAGCTTTGTGCAAAACAAAATGTCAGCAACCTTAAGCAAGCTGTGGTCCTTTCTTCTTTTATATGCCTGTTTGAGCTCACAAATTTTCTCTGTATTGATTCATTCTAGGAGAAGCAAATGAAATGGAACTGGTAAGCCAATCTCCTAGGTATCTGATACCCTCAAATTCCTTGGACCTAAGCCATTTAAATGGTAGGTTTAGTCATAGCATTATTCACAGTAGCTGATGGTCTCCAAAAGGCTTTGCCAGTGCTATTACATCTTTCAGCACACTTCAGTTTAATTGATCAAGAGCATCTGTCAGGCTGAGGAGAGATAGGAAGTTAGACATGTTCAGTTGTTTCCTGAAAAATAGGATACTACAAAATGCCTGTTTTCCAAAGGTTTCTATTCATAATGACTTCTTGAAGTCTTTTCTACTATTCAACATTTTATTAAAACTGGTGGAAAGAACAGCAAACCAACATGGGCTGCAGTGTTGAAATGGCAATACATCCAGGGTTATTTAAAAAAATTCATAGCTGCTGCCATATATTTTTATTTCCCATTTTGTTCTGGAAGCTGGCTGAAAATTACTGGTAATATCAGACATCTAAGTCTTCTGAAACCTTGGATAAAATTTACATTTAAAGATATAACAAACTACTCAACAACTGTCTCAATGAAAGACATCCATACACATTTCAGATGAGTGTTTTAGAGGTCCCTAAATCCTTTGGCCTTATCACTGTGGAGCCCCTGACACAAACAGGTTGACACAAGTGGCAAACAGATTTCAGCTTTTTATTCTGGAAGTAGAACTGATTTTTAATATCATCATGCTCCAGTACAGAATTTTTTTTAAATGCTTCACCATCTCAGACACCAGAAAAAAAAAAAAGAAAAAAAAAAAGTGAAAGCACTGACTAATGGACCCATTCACTTTGTGGGCAGACTAGTAGCCTCAGATAGGCACATTACTGATATTGCTCAGAAAATGTCAGTTCTGTTTCTCAAAAGTGACTTGGACTATCTGAAAAGTCTGGGAACAGAAAAGGAACTGTTAAAAAAAGATGAATCTGGAGATTAATTTCTTGCTTTTGAAACAGAATTTCAAGAAGGAAAGAAAGACCTTTTCAGAAACCTTTTGTTGATGTTTTTATTGTTTTTCAAGAAAAGATAAGCTAGAGGATTCCATGGGTCCACCCACCCTTACCCTGTGAGTCTCTGGGACTTGGTGGTGTGCGGGGGAGAAGGTGTGACATGAGACCAGCTAATAAAGTTCAGAAAGTGTGGCCCAAATTCAACCCATTGCACAGAGAGCTCTGGGGATGAAACTGGGATGGGAGAACCACAGAGTGGAGTTGGGATAGGGCTGATAGCTGATACAAATCAGGGCTTGAGATCCATATAATCATTTTTGCAGCAGTACTTGCAGTATGAGTTGTTCCTGAACTTCTCTGATGCTTGCAAACAATTGCCTTCTCCATCCGTGGGCAAGCATTGACATGGAGAATGCCAGCCTCCCTTTCTGCTTCACATTGAACCCCCCAAGAAAAACATGAGTAATTTCTTCTGTCACTCAGCCCCCGGTAGCAGAGATGAACCATTACGGGTGACAGGTGAACAGGGATGTGATTGTTCCTGCCTAGAAGAGTGAAGCCTATGAATATTTGCAGTATGCTATTTGTCCACATTTCCCCTTTTTGTCATACAGGCTGATCCCAAGCAGATATTGCTGCCTTGCACCAGCTTCTTATTTGTCTGTGCCCTGTGCAGCAGCAATTCCTGCCTTCAGGTCTTACAGCTGAAAGGAATTTCCAGAGTTCTCTGCATTGGTCTGATGATCAGGGATACCAGGGTGTCACCAGCACAGAGCTCAGCAGGAGTCATTTCAGCCTTTTTTGTGACCGCTGTAGGTCCTGACCCAGACGTTCTGGGAAGTGTGAGTAGCAGGGACCTGAGGGTCCCAGCACTCCAGCAGCCAGCCGTTGTCCCCATCCTGTGGACAGTAGAAGCAGGGTGGGCAGGCAGTCTGAAGGCTGGAGCAGAGGGAGAGATGTTCCATTGCGTGGCAAAGCACAGAGTAATCACCACGACTCAGCTGACGCCACAGGCTGGTCCCTCTGCTGCCCTCCAGCCATCAAATTTCTCCTCCAGCGCTAGCTTATCAAGAAGGACTTGTAAAAACGCAGAGTTGGGGGTATTTCGGGGTGGAACGAGACGATTGCTCGCTGTGGTTGTGGCTTGTGCTGCCAGAGCTGTGTGTGTGTGTGTGTGCGTGTGTGTGTGTGTGTGTGTGTGTGTGTGTGTGTGTGTGTGTGTGTGTGTGTGCGCTCCGGCTGTTCGTCGGCGGAATGACACTGCCATCTCCCGACACCGGGCTACGGCTGGATGGAGCGCTCTGCACCCTCCTCTTCAGAGGATTCTGCGGGAAAAGCAGCGGGAAGCAGAAAAGGGTGAAGTGCTTAGGGGCCCGAGTCTGGTTCACACTCATGTTTTTGTTTCAAGGGGGGTTTGTACACCTGGCCGCAGTCAGCGGTAGTAGGTCGTGCTCTGGGCTGCGAGACGGTCGCAACTGGTGCCGGAGTGAGCACAGTGAGACGGAGGTGACAAAAGGAGATAAGCCTAAATGCAGCAGGAGCCTGGGAGGCATATACAAGTCACTGAAGCTGAAATCTGAGCTGGCTGTCACAAGCCATACCTGGCAACACCCTTAAGAGCAGGGTAGGCAGGAATCAATAAATTACCTGTGCACCTCCCTGCTCATCCCTCTCGCCACACCTGGACCGCTTTCCCGAAGGAGGAATGCATTAGCGTAACTTTACCCTCCAAAATGACACTAAAACTGTTGGAAACTCATGCACCTTTACGTTTAACTATTAAAAATACCATTCTTACTGAAGCAAACCAAAGCTTGGGAGACAAGACAGAGGAAAGCGCGCCTGCTTTCCCTGCGCCTGCAGCCGTTGTGCCTGCTGTTGCTCCAGCACACCGGAACATCTGTGGGACGCCGCTGGAAGTGCGGTGCCGTGCTAAACCGAAGGCCAGTAATTCCCAGCAAAAGCACCAGGGGTCATTCTACTCTTTAACTCCACCTTAGACCAGCCTCTCAGCACAACGGCACTATCCGACACCTCTCCCTTTCTCCTCTCCCTTCCGATTGCCTACGATAAACCTGAACTGCAAATAAGGTTGTGTTTAGACAGGAAAGAGGTGGGAATATTGTCTGAGTAAAGACAGGGGGATCTGTCCCGGTGGAAAGGCTTTGAGTGGTTTATAGTATTTGCCTTTAATTGTACACATTCCTTGAACAAATCACATCCACTCATTTATTATCACGCTAAACAACCTAGTAGGTCTAATACACAGGTGTGACACTCACACTGCTTCAGGTTAAAGACATCAGAAATGGAACGTAATTTTTCCAGAAAGAGTGAAGTTATGTTAATGCAATGTCAGAGGTGACTGGCTTTGGGAGATGAGGAGGGAATATGGGAAAGAAAATAAGCTGAACAAAATGTTCACCCAAACTTGGAATAAAATTACTGACAACAGGTGTTTGCTTTCTCCCCTGATGTGTACGGAACAGTGATGACTTTTTGTGCTTTAATAATAATTCTTATTTTAAATTTAAGCATTTCTCTAGCTGGTGATGGTTTGATCTAAAAGGCATGACAATGAATGGGAAGTTTCTATGGGCTTCAGACCATGTCACATGTGTCAGCTGGATTTATTTTTCATGGAAGTAGTAATGAGGAATAGATTGAGGCTAAAAAACCTAGGACCTCTTGTTAAAACGGGTTACATATGTAAAAAATGTGCACCTCTTGTCAACTACTGTGAGTGTTTTCCATGTTAAATGCCAGGTGTTTGAGGCCCAGAATCCCACAGGAACAGAGGTGCGAGTTTAAGGGAATGTAAAAGCTACATACACACATACACACTTTGTATTTAATCTCATATATAAGTGATGCAGTGTACAGGATTGATATACTTTGGGCAAAGACCTAATTGCTAACTCAACCACAGCCACCAGAAAGTTAATCCCTTCCTTCCTGACCTCCCTCTGTACTTCCCCAAGAATGGGTAGGTCACTCCTCTTGGAGAATTTTTTCCCCCCAAGGAAGAATGGCTGGGAAGGGAGACATCCTCAGTTCCCAATGTATATCAACATATGAGTTTGTTATTCTCACAGCCTTAACATTAATTTGCTATAACAGGCTCTGGTACCTCAGTCCATGTCTGCCCAACACTTGTGCAGATAATGTAGCCTCAAACCTTTAATGAATGCTTAAGATTACACCATGTCGGCACTCACTCCCTGGCTTGTCTGAAAGTTTTTCATCCTCTTGGCCAAGAACATAAGGCGAACCCTGTGCAATTTATTGCAGTTTATAATTTCTCCACATGGACGTCACTTCCAAAATATTCATTAAAAAAATTAGTCATTTACAATAAATGTTACATTTTTACAAGAAAATACAGCAATTATTTATTAAACATCTGGATTTTTTCAGCACCACTTCATAATGGGGATGAGCCTGAACTGGAACACCTGATCTAAACCCTCTTTCGACTTTTGGAGAATTTCAGATCCAAGTTCTTGATGGCTTGGATTGTCTTCGAGTCTTCCACAGCTCTGAGCGTATTGTTGGCACTTAACAAATAAACAATAGTAATCCAAAGTTGGACCAGAAATTAATGGCTAGACTGTATCTGTACTTCATAAAAAATGCATACATCTTCCACATTACCCATGCTACATCAAATGCAATGACTTCTTTTTTTTTGTAACCATACATGATTGCAAATAGAAAATATAAAATCCAGCCCACAGCTCATAGGGTTGATAGGGAAAAATTACATACTTTATGTGGTGTGAAGGATAATCCAGAGGTGTGAATTAGGATTATGAAATGGCTTTTAGACAAGTGCTGCACAGCAACAATAACGAGCTATTGGCAG
Source organism: Sclerurus mexicanus (assembly GCA_013396755.1). Classification (NCBI taxonomy): domain Eukaryota; kingdom Metazoa; phylum Chordata; class Aves; order Passeriformes; family Furnariidae; genus Sclerurus; species Sclerurus mexicanus. Next base: position 167,416 of record VWZF01004011.1, read on the forward strand.
TACCTGCTGCAAAGCCTACCCAGGCAGGGGCCCAGTCTCTGACCAGCAGGCACACCTGGCTGGGAAGGAACAAGCTGCATATGGTGGCACAAGGGAAACATGAACTGTATCTCATCACAGAAGCTAAACCAGTTGTCTCATTAATTCCCAGCTCTCAGAGTGGACAAAGAAGGTGGCTTGTTCAGACCGAATTTACAGAGATATAGCTTCACATCAGCACTCTCAAGAGAATGAAGACTTGGTGTGAGTAACAATCTTGCAAAGCTTCCCCTTGCAAAGCTATCACCTGCCAAAACCTTCCTACTAACATCACTGCTGTTTTACACGACTTGGGGTTTAGACCACTGTTTGGAAGTGTTCAGATTTGTAAACCAAAAAGGAATGATTGAAAAGCATCTCACATTATCCTCCCTCAGGAAAGAGAAGTGCCCATATTTGATAGGGACCAGTCCAAATGCAGTAGTACAGTAGCATTTGTTGCAATCTGTATTGCTTTGGTCCAAAGGCTATACTACATTTTCCTTAGCATCTGCTTTTGGGTATTTGGCCTTCTCTGTGCTTCACAGTGGAAATGAAGAAATGGTGAAAACTTTTGGCAGTTTGCAGAGAACAGAAGGAGAGAACATAGATGGAAAAGTGCTCCAGCAGAGGTGGAGTAATGGCAACTGATATGCAAGGGGAAGTCGTAGGAAACAATGTAATCTAACTTGTTCCAGCTGCCTGAGCAATCACAGGGACAGTGCCAGATGTAATATAGCTCTGGTTAGCATGAGCTGAGATCTGGGATAGCCTCCAAAAATAAGTTCGAGGAGAAGAGAAGCAGCAGCTTGTTTGTGAACAAAAGACTAAACTATTTGGTTGCTAAAATATACGCAAAGGAGGTATCCCTTCCCTTTTCCCCATGTGCAAATTGCATCTAATCTGGGAAAAAGACAAAGGAAAAAAATAATCCAGTTTGTGGTTGTGCTGAATTCATTTGATAAACACTGAAGGCCATGCTAAATGGGAAGGAGAGCTTGGGGAGTTTTATTTCAGTTGTGCAGCAATTGAGTCAAATATTTTAACAAACTACTTCTGCTCTGTTTGAGAAACTGCATTTTTAAAACGTGAATCAATTGAGACAATTCATAACAAGAGAGCAGTTCTGAGACCCCCTCCAGTAGCGTATGGTACATGGATGGTCAGTTTGTATCATGATCATGCTGTGGGATGGAGGGCTTGAGTTACTTTGGGACTAGCTACCTAAGGTACAAGTGACCAAGGACTATTGTAACTGAGTCCAGCCTCTGTGTCCAAGAAAAAGAACAAATAAACTTATTCTGAACTTCCTTCTACTGATATTTAATATAAATCTATCTCAAATCAGTTTATCCTATGTTCAGTCATGTCAATGACTGTTGAGTTTACCTTTCCCTCGGACCATTTAGATGATGAAGGAAACCTAGGAATACCATGTAGATCAGATTGCCTTGTCCACCTCATCACTTTCTTGCAGCTGTTCTCTGCTCTGCAAGAGCATGGGCAGAACACAGAGTGGGCAAGACAGGCAGCAATTTGAATACTTCTCCAGAAATATTTTGCAAAAGAGTGCTGCTGTAAGGAAGGATTCTTCTGACTCAGTTTTCAGAGCCCATTAAGAAACACCTTCAAGATGTCTTTCCATTTTTAACTTGCTTGTTTTGTCCCCATGAGGGCAGGATCCAGCTGTTCAATTTGCTCAAAGTAGCAAGTAAATCTGTATGATGTGGTTTGAAGGAAAGGATTATTTTTTGGCTCCTCTAAATTTCCAAGTAACTTGGCAATGATTGTCATTATTGGTCTGTATCAAAATGACAAAGTATCAGGAGATATGAAGTGTTATTATCCCCATTTTACAGAAATAAAGGAAGACAGGGGGAACTCAGACCATTTTCTTACTCCAGGATCTTGGTCCAGCTCCATTCTTTCTCTGATACAGAAGTCACAGCTCTGAGGAGGGCAGCAGGCATTGCAGTAGCATGGTCCTGCCACTCGTCACCATTTTCAGCTAAGAAAACAGCCCAGGACTAGATCACTCAGCTCNAAGAAGAGTCAATGTAACAACAGAGCAGGCTTCCACAGCACAATCTCTATTCCATTTGCAGTTTCTGAACACTACTGTAGTCATCCTTCCTCCAAACATGATCAATTAACGTATACTTGTTAACATTTGTAGATGTTGCCACGTAATGTAGATATGGCTGTTTCTTCCCCAACAGACACAGTCTATTTGAGTGATAAAAGCTGTTGCTTTCTTATAGTCAAAATGCCATCAGTACAAGTATCAGATCTGCATTGACTTTTTGCACAGAAACACTTTACATTTATCACCTGGCATGTGCCACCTCTGTGCTCTTTTTCCCAGGGACACCACATTTGTGGAAATATTAATAAATGAGGAATTGCGTTTATGTAATCTTATGAAATGTTTTGACTACTAAGGTTGTTCTATAGCAGTTCATTAAAGGACACATAAAGTATTTAAGTTTACATTCTACAAAAAAATGAGGAATGCTCTGGCTGATAGCTTTCCTTCTACTGAGCATCTGTTTCCTATTTTTTTAACAGTTTACAGCAGTGGTTGGCCAATTCTGTACTAATAGTTGATCTTAACTGGATCAAAACATTGTAATTTCTTAACAAAGGTTAGAGAGTGTCCTTCTAACACAGCTTCCTATGGCTGCAACCAGCAATGTCTGTGCATCCACATCTGGTTTCAAAATATTAAAAATGATAAACATTTCCAGATAAAATCCATCTGGCCTCCCAAAATTCTACATCTGCCTAATTTTGCTTTCTTCTTAAAAACAAAACACAGACTAAGTTTGGCCATGTAACACTACTGAAGAATCCTCCTTCTTCTAAGTGTGGGGCAAAGCCCATGGTCGAGTTTTGTCGGAAGCCAACATCTGTATCTGCCTGACTATTGTGTCTAACACTGGCTACGTTAGCAAGCAGTAAGCAGAAATTATGTGTTTGATTACCATAGGGTATCTGGGTGAAACACAAGAAAAACTGCAGTGAAGAAAACACAGTGAACTGAAGGATCAGTGAAGTTTGCAGTGCTGGGTGTGATCAAGCTGTTTGCTTGCTGCCCATCTGCATCATGTCAGTCCCCTCAAAGACAGCACCAAGCCTTGCAGGATTGCTACCCAGTGCAAATGCAGTCATGGTTTGTGATTCACTGTGTTGCTTCAATGTCTCAGGCTTTCTTGAGCAGCATATTCCTTGGCTCCAACACCTTGCAGACAGGCCTGCAGCACTGCAAGGGTCAGAGCAGTGGAAGGGGGACCGCCCCTCTCCTTTTTGGCTAGAGATACTTCCTGTGGGATGGCTGCTGTCGCTGTGACTAAACAACACCAGACTACTTCCTCTGGCTTCTCTCCCCTTCCTGTTCATTTTACATGCCAATTCAAGGATCTCTGTACTGCTGAGTCCCTGACTGTTTTACCCAGGTGGAAATTTGATTTGTATTTCATATGCACATAGAAATAACAAGTCATTCTTATGCAGATAACTGTGTGCAAAGTACAAAACGTAATTGATTTTGTTAGTTTTTAATTAATGATTCTACTTAGTGCACAACGTTATGTATATAAAGAAATGGTGAAATTAATAACATTAATTAATAGAGATATGGGAGACCAGTATTCCAAGTTCAGTCAAAGTCAGAAGTTTATCTTATCATTTTTGTGTTCCTCAATGGTCTGCTTTGCAATGAAACAGTATTTTTTCCCTGAGCTTTTAAAAAGCTGAACTGGTTCCAGTAAGCTATGAAGGCAGGACACTGAACAGGCCTTTCACCCCAGATGGAGTTCTCCAGCTTAAAGCTAAAGAGGTAATCATGATGTGAATTAACAGCTCTTTCACTCTTCCAAGATTTTACTGGCTCTAATGAGAGTATCTTTATGTTAAAAACAAGAATAGACAGCATTTTTCCAGAAGCATTTCTCAGACCGGGACAATGCCCAAGAGAAGTCACTGCAAGGATCCATACTGTGACTATGTTCATAGATACGGTATGCCAAAATCTGTTGTACAATATGCCAACCAAAAATAAACTGAGGATCATGGTCATACCCTCAACAGGATGGTTGAAAATTGCAACCACAAAATCCAGTATGTTCATTTCATTAAGGAAAAAAATCCAGTCAGGCCAGCCAGCCCAATGTTTCATTGCATTGTCATGATCATTAGTTGCATATATTTCTAAATCCAGTTTGAGGCCAACTTTCCTGATAAACCAGAGACAGCAAACACCATCCTGACACCACACCTAATCTCTCATGACTGATGTGGCTGTTGCTAATGTTTCCTGGAGTGATGATGGTTTGCCAGGTGCTGAGAAACAAAAGCACAGTCAGATCATATAGTAAGCTGACTAAAACAGAAGTCTTTGGCTACACTAGTTACATATCTATCTATATAGATATAGACTATAAACTCATGTGTGTATATATAACTATATATATATACACATATATGCATATATATAACTAAAAAGCTTGGGAATAAAAAACCCCTATAGCAATCTACCAGCAGTTAGTATCAAACAAGCCTTCACTCACCTGCAGCAGCCACCAGAAAGCCAGGCAGAGAGGGCAACTTCTTTCTTGAATGAGACCTGAGACAGCTCTCTTTTATACTGTTCACACCTAGAACTTCCTTTCCTTTCCTTTCCTTTCCTTTCCTTTCCTTTCCTTTCCTTTCCTTTCCTTTCCTTTCCTTTCCTTTCCTTTCCTTTCCTTTCCTTTCCTTTCCTTTCCTTTCCTTTCCTTTCCTTTCCTTTCCTTTCCTTTCCTTTCCTTTCCTTTCCTTTCCTTTCCTTTCCTTTCCTTTCCTTTCCTTTCCTTTCCTTTCCTTTCCTTTCCTTTCCTTTCCTTTCCTTTCCTTTCCTTTCCTTTCCTTTCCTTTCCTTTCCTTTCCTTTCCTTTCCTTTCCTTTCCTTTCCTTTCCTTTCCTTTCCTTTCCTTTCCTTTCCTTTCCTTTCCTTTCCTTTCCTTTCCTTTCCTTTCATGTTTTGAAAGAAATTCAAGCATAGTCTACCTTCATTCTGAGAGAACTGATAGTTCAGTCTTGACAACAATTCTTTTCAGTTTAAGCAGTCAAAATAGAGTTTGTTCATCAGAGAAAGAAATTCTGAGGAAAATGTAGGTGTTGGCTTGGGATTCTTAATGACACTTAGCTGCCAAAGTCACAGAAGACAACCATCCCAGCAGTATCCCTGTGTCACAATAGAGTTTAATTAATTTGATCATTTGATAACAAAATTATTTGATAACCATTCATAATTCATAGGATGTCAAATATAATCATCCTATGCATCACCCATCGTTTTCACCTCCTATACTGAACATTTTTCAAATGTTAGTCTTTGAAGTCTTTTCCTTCTTTCATCTTCTTTCCTACTTTCATCTTCTGCAACTTTGTCTTGCTTTTTCTCAAAAAGTAGATTTTCATCCATTGCAAACCCAGTAATTTCACTGTGGTAAGGACATGTGGTTAGACAGAAATGGTCATGGCTTTTTTGTTTCCCATCATCATCAGCTGAGGAAAAAGAACTCTGAAGATGTCTGGGTTAATCTACTTAAAATTGTCTGTAAACAAAATCAGAACCAAATTATGTTCTTTGGTTATTTTAGAAGGAGGGAGTAGATACTCAGTTAAGCTGTGACTGTTGCTTCTGAATACCTGTTATCCTGCCTCATTCTCACTGCTTGGAGGTGCACAGGCCTCTATTCTCTCTGGCTTGTCTGGGCACTCATTTCAGCGCAAGGGAAATTCCTATTCCTGAGCAAAACTCCTATGGATATGAGAAGCCAACATGGAGTGCGATGGCAGTTGTGAGTCCTGCCATGGAGGGATACTCGTGGTCCCTGAAAGGAAGATACAGGGGTCTGAAACTGGGAATGAGGCTGTGAGATGAGTCAGGGTTCAGGATTCAGGTGGAATGCAAAGGTTTCATCCTCTGATTTCTGAGAAATAACACTGCAGTGGTGAAGCAGTTCTTGCCCTTATTTTAAGACAGTAGACTCACCACAAAGAAAAGATTTGGAGAAAGCATTTGGGGAATCCTAATACTGGTAAAATTATTAAAAATAAAATAAATAAAAAAATAGTGTAGTCTTATCCCTAAAGTCTGCTTCAGAGATACCTTTATCTGTTTGGCACGATTTCAACAAAACATGATTGACTTATATAGAGGCACATGCCCTATGTTGAGATAGAGGGAGTACTGCCTGAAGCTACAAACTTACTACCAATTATTTTGCTTTTGTAGACACTTAGATAAAACTGATTTTAGTTGAGATTAAGTTTGGCCAACTTTATGGTCATCATTTTTTTCCTGCAAATTTCCAATAAATTTGCTACCATACATGTTCACTGACAAAAGGATGTAAAGGCAATATTAGATGTTATCTTTGATATCAGAAAATAATCAAGTACACTGCATATTTAATTGTGTCAACCTTGGAAACAAGAGTCTGAGAATTTTTCACTGAATCCAGACAGCAAAACTTTGGCATGATCTCTGTAAGAATAAGTGTTATTACACAGTTAAATATGTCAAAGCATCGCTATATGAGGCATAAACAGTTGCATAACTCAATGTAGAAAATGAGCTAAGAAAATAAAGTAGACTCAGCAAATAATTTAGTTTTGCTATGCTGCTCACAAAAAGGAAAAGAACCAAATCAGATATTTGCTGTTACTTATTCTCTAGCTCTTAAGAGGCTTCTTTCCCTTTATGAAACAGAAATAGTTGAGTCAGAATCTGGTTCTGTTTCTGTTGAGACTAATAGCAATATCATGACTTCCGTAGTAAGGAAGTAAATCCATTTTGCCAGAGAAATGCTGTAAGAGCTTATCCATGCTCTCTGACATGTAGATAACATTAGCATTCAGCTTTCCTATCTGATAGCATTGTTTTAGTATGAACTTCTTATTGCCTTGGAAGGTTTCTTGGTCTGACCTCAAGATCCCTGAAGAGTGATGGTCTAAAATGATTTCAAATAAGGCTTAATGAAAATAAAAGCAAACAAGTTAAAAATCATACTGGCTTCTAATTTATCTGCTCAAGTGTCTAGGTTGCTGCAAATCAATTTTAAATTGTGCAGAAGCATATAAAAATAAATACATTGGCTCTTTAGTTGTAATTTTCACAGTCAGCCTTCACTCAAACTTTTGCCAACTAAATACTAGGAGACAGAATAATATTAACATATAGATGAAGAAGATGTATATGTAAACATAAAATCCAATTGCTAGAAGACTTTATGGAGGCTCATGAGTATGAACAGTTAAACTGATATTAAGAACTAAAGACCTTAGTTGTTCATTGATACACTTAAGTTCTTCAGTTCCCATTTAGTAACAGATTTCTGTCACTTCCGTTTTTATTTCAGGTTTCCTAACTGTGCAAGTTCAGTCTTATAATAAAGGAATGTATTTCCTGCTCTAGGTAAATATTTAGCCTTTTAGGCATCATTTACACTTAAAAATTAGCTTGGTACAAATGCAGGTGAGAAACTAAACACAGTAACTGTTTCTGTGTAATACCACATATAGATATTGTTATTGAACATTAAAATTGTCTGTTCATGGAATTATTCAGGCATGTTGATCCAAAACTTCTGCTTCAGAAAAACTGTTTTGATGCAAGCCCACATTTGGAAAAGTCCTTCTGATCTATATTAAAATTATATAAACCAGAAAATGAGACAAGATAGAAGAATTGGCTGGGCTGGCAGGAAATCATTACCAGAGATGCCCAGGACACAGTTGAGCCTTGATGCTTTAATTTCTAAGGATTTCGCTTCAGATTTACTTCAGCAAGCATGTACCATTGATGAAATCGGAACTATGACTTCTTGAAAGCAGCTCTGCCCTTGCCTGCTTGATATTACCTTTCCTCAAGGTAGCTAACAGAAGCTGATGAGAAGGTAAAGTGCTTGTGCCTCACACACATAAATTATATTGACTATTATATTAAATTAATAAAGTGCTGCAATTTAGTCTCAATTCTAGGGACAATTAGTTAGAGAGGTGAGGAGGGAATCTTTTTGCAACACTCCACTAGTCCCAGTTTGCCATCTTGTCCAGAGGGGAGGGCTTCCTATTCCTTCCCCCCAAACTTTGGAGACTGATCTTCTGAGTTGTGTTCAACCCCTGGACCAGATTTATTAATGATCCCTTCTGGCCTTAACCACTGGCAAACTTTGCTGCTCTCAAAACGCTCCTTAAAGGGATCCTGGAGAATGTCGAGTTGCACAGTGTCTTCTTCAGATTGTATCCATTCCAAAATGCAAACACAGACATTGGGCCTGTCCTGATGACTATATTTTCTGCAGACATCTGGTTAACTACCTGGAAGTCCTGAAGACAATTATGGAGATACAAGAGTTGAAGTAAATGTGCTACAAGACCATAAGGCACTTCTGGCACTTAAGTCTTTATAGCCTACTGCTGGTCACATGTACCCTTCTTTTACCCATTTCAGGCTAGAAGAGTAACAGGAACATTTGTGTGTTTGCTCGCCTAAAGACAAAAAACTCTTTGTAAAAGTATAAAGTCTGGAAACAAGCTGGCTGGTGAGGTCTTAAAATACTGGCTGGAAATCAAACACAAGAAAGGTATTGGTGAAGGCCGTGTCACCTACAAAGAGGAACACAGTGATATTCAGCTTTGGAACCTTCCTTGGGCTGTAGAAACAAATCAAATTTCATTTAGTCAAAATATCTTCACAACTAGACAGAGTTCTGCATTGTTTTTGTATCTTAAATGTAAGCATTGATGTAAAAGGGCATTGATGACTAAATGAAGCTGTGCATTTGCTTTTTGTACAAAAAGACTGTATTTTTCTAAGGCCTATCCCAACCACATCACTGAACAATAGTCCTTAAAAATAGCATCTTCTCTTAAAAGTAAAAAAGGATCTAACAGTATTCATATGGTCAATCTTGCTTAAGATACCGCTTGCCCCTACAAAGTACAAAATTATAGACTTATAAAACTAAGAGTTGTACAAAAAATTGACCTTGATGTCTAAAGGTCAAATTCATAATTAGTTTAATTTCTATGAAGCACATGCTCACACTAGCTATTGTTTTAATTGCTGAGTGCTTGATTAGGCTGAGATTATGGCCTATCTTTAAATCTCAATGAGGTGACTCCAGGATTATCGTGTAGGTAAATATATGCCCCAAATGTCATCTTTATTTTCCATTAAGAAAGAGTTAAACAAAATGTTTCAATGGAAAGTTTAATAACAAAAGACATTTACGATGTTTACTTAAATTTTCTGGACCATTAAGTCCAAATGACATGAATTATTGGATGCTATATCTGGCCAAAAAATCTTTTTGACCAGTCTAAGTTTTACTACATGCTCAGCTGCCAGCATCCCTAGTAGAAAAATAAAATAAAATAATAATAAAAAAAATCTATGGTTAAATCCTAGTTTTCTGAGTGAAATCTGTATTCAGAATAGCCATTCATGCCAGAAAGTACCTTTTGAAGTTTACATTAACATGGATATTTATTTATTTTCCCTCTGTAACAATGACAGTCGTTGAAATAAACTGTTTAATTCTAAATAGAAAACACATCTGCTGTTTCTGCATTGTTTGTGGTTGCTGGAGGGGTGACAATTTAAACCAAGTAGCACACATGACATTTTAAGTGAGATGTTGTATGAGGATTTGCAGCTGCTGTACTTTCTTATTTTCCTCACGCCTGACGGCACTGCTCCAGTGCAGGGCCTGTAAACCTTTCCATCCCCAACATGCTTTCAAGGGGAAGTTTATACATATCCTTACATACATGCATGCATACATGCATAGGTGACATTTTTGACATGCTTCTTTTCATTTCCTTTGAGCAGAAGAGCATTTTCTACACTGACTGGGATCTTGGAGGCCAGCACATCACTGAGATGATTGGATTGGGACTGACTTTGCTCACGACTAGATGACAAGCAGGAGTTTCAGAGGTCCAAAAGCAACCTGAAGTCAAGTCCTGACCCCTTGGCATTGGACAACATGGCCCGCTTTGAGATCCAGCGTGTTCAGAGGACACCTGGGCTGTGATATTTTTGGTGCTGGAGAACTGCAAGGTAGGTCCTGAACCGCCCCCATTCTCTCTGGCAACATCCCCATTATCTCAAGGCTGCTGTACAACATTAAACAAACAGAAAGTGCTGTGGTATTGGACTGAGGAAGGTAGTCAGAGGTTAGAAAGGCTGGCCCTGCTCCAGTCAGGAAAGTTGTAAAAACGAACACAAACACTGCCCTGACTCCCCACTCTCATCCCTTCTTGTCTGCGGAGGCTTTGACACAGAGTGTCACCTATCCCCGACCCCAGGTACCTACTGGCTGAGGAACAGTTCTGATTCGTGCCCAACAGCTCAGAAGTGTAGGCCCTCTTTGCAAAGGGGGGCAATTTTTTGAATTGTACCTCTGAGTGGCATGCTACAGTGACAACACCTAAACAAGGGTCAAACTATCCCCCCCCTTTTTTTTTTTTGGTGCCATCCCAATAGTGGTTTAGTGTCAGGGACATAATGCTTCTTTCAGATTAATGAACTTGGCCCTAAATAAATGAAGGTTATGTTTCTAAATCCTTTCCATAGTCTGGAAACTTTGCCTTTTCTCTAGGCTGAGACAGTGAAACTCCGTTTCCTTGACTCTGGTGTTCCTACACTGCTTTAGATTTAATGAACCCCTGGGGTTTGACAGTGCAGCAGTGCAGTCCACTAACCATAAAAACAGCGTGGTCTGATATTTGACTCCTATATTATGGCTGAGGAGACTAAAAAGCTCCTGAGCGGTGTGAAAAGCGAGCGCCTGAAGGAGGGCTGGAGACCATGAGTTACAGTACACAGACTTCACTGCATTTTTATTGATTTTCTCTTTTCAATTCAAAGAGAGGTGTTGGTATTTTATTTTGCCATAGTTTAACAGGGAGGAGGCTTCCTCTTCCCCTTCTTGAAAAAATCCTACCTTGGATCTGAATGGAAAGTTGTTATTTGCTGTTATGAGATACTGTGTTTATTCCTGTTGTCTCAGCAAAGCAAGAGCTTCTCTTTTGAGCTTACGAAATGCCTTGAGTAGAGCAAATTGTTTCCCTTGGGAGGACCAGATTACAACAAATGGCAAATATTAAAAAAAAATAAAAATCCCAGGGAGGAGCCTCAGTATCAACCTCCAGGTCATCTTCCCCCACAGCCTTCTTTGTGTTGTACAAACTGAACTTTGTCCTGCACTAGTTACTAATGTGCCCAGTCCAGTCTTCAGAAACAAAGCATAAACATACCCAGCCAAGTGCAAACTTAATATAAATGCGCTGCCTCTTCCTCTGGTTACAGTTGTGAGAAACTGTTTGTGTTTTAGGAGAGAGAGCTTGGAAATCAGTTCCCAGGTTGGACCTCGCTATAGCCCTGTGAGCGGGGAGGACAGAGGGCAGCTCCAGCGCAGGAAATCTTCAAGCACTGTTACGGAGCTGCATGCTGACAGGGATGTGTGGGCCCATGTGCTTTTGTAGGGTCATGGCATGTTTGGGTTTTTTCGTAATGCTGGCCCCCACACAGCAGCCACAGAGAGCGAGGCCATGGTTTGTCAGTTCAAGGAATCACTGGACTGCCAAAGAAACCACATAACAGCTATTCAGCAGATGAACTCAAGTAATGGCACAGCACTTGGGTGGCCATATTTATACTGGGCTAGCCAGGAATGTCAGGATTTCAGCATTCACAAAAAATGCACTTCTGGCACAAACTATCTCTGTCATTTCAGCTCCACTTCTCAGTTTCAAATAATCCATATTGTTAGGAGAGCTAGCTTCAGTGTTTGGAGTAGCATGTGTTTCCCTTCTCCATAGGTTTCAGGAGTAAGGAAATGAGTCCTTCCCAGCCGTACTTTTCGGCAGTTCTGTTTGCCTCTAAGTAAGCAATGGCAAATATAAGATGAGAGAGATACATCTGAATTCATGCAATCTGTCACAGCACAGCATCTCCCAAGTACAGGCTTTTTACCCTTGGATCTATCCCATCTCTGCCTGCACAGCCATATTTCAAGGATTTGTCATGGGTCACATCTGCCAGCAATCATGTGGAAGAAATATAGAAAAAGAGCAACATGCATTAGCTCCACTCCCTCCTGCAGCACTCCTGGGCTCTTGACAAACAGAAAAGCTTCCATGCTGAAGACAACCCTCCTAATCTCCACTCCAGAGAAGCAACTGGGAAGCCACCATGATTTTAAGTAGACATTGCTCTACAGAATCAGAAAACCATGAACCCCACTCACACGGGAGGAGGTGAGGAGGTGAGGCACAGCCCCACAGCTCCCCAGAAATGTCAGCCCAGCAAGGAGGCTCTGAGCACTGCAGCAAGCAAGGTCACCGTGAAAACGGTTTTACCACTCAGAAGTATCATCGAGGAAAAACAGTAGGGAATCTGGGACTTGTTCAGTATACCTGGGCCAGGTGAAGCAGATCTGTCCTCCCTCCTTTCTAAGGACTTTCTTCTTCAGAAACCTGGGCCTCCTTGGCCATGCAAGAGCAGATTCGCTGCACCAATTGTCCCACTGACTCCAACAGCTCCCACCAGTGTCAGTTTAATTGCACTTGATCTATATGGCTCATTTACACTTAAGCAAGAAGTCTGGTATACTTTGAAAGCCTCTGATGTAATATACATGTGCAATCTACCTTCAGATCAGACACCTCCTGGGAGAAGCACATTCTTTTGCACATGGTCAGGAAATTCCAAGTAGAAATCTTGGAGCCCTGATTATGGTTAAAATGGACAAGTAAAGGTAGCACTGTAAATTGAAAGAAGAGTGGCATCAGCCTTTCAGGAGTAGATATGAGTATTCTTGTGGATCTTTCAATCTCAATGCCTTGTCAAGTTGGACTGTGGTCCCAAGACTGCTTTTTAAGAATGATTCTATTTCTCTGCACTATAGGACAAAATAATCAAGGAAGATTTGCAACAAAACAAAGAAACAAGCAAAAATCCCCCCCCCTTAAAAAATTTAGATATTGGAATACCAAACTCAAGCACTTCCAAGTGAAGATCAATTTGTCTTTGTAAATGAAATTCTACAATCACATACTACCAGCTCTTTAAAAGAGTACTGATATTCCTTGTGATCATTTAGGAACATTAACCACACCTCAAAAATTCTCATGCTGCAAAGTTTTCTAAAGTATTAGAGGACTTGGTAGAATCTTTTCGTATATGAGATCAATGAACTACCAAAACTTACTGGTACTGACACAAATATCTTTTGAAATATGGAAGCCTGATACAGAAAACATCTCTCTTAAGCCAAGGCAGTGGGCCAAGTATTTAAGACACAGGTTTTGACAAAGTACTGGGAGCTGAAATGGAAGTAGGACCAGTGAAACAATCAGTATCTTTGCAGTAGTTTAGTGTCTCTTTTACAGGTTTCCCTTTTTCTTTTTTTTTTTTTTCAGTAAATTTTGTGCATTAGAGAAGAAAGCATTGAAGCAAGCAGAAAGCTAATGGAAAGATTCATCCCAAGGCATTATTTTCTTAACAGAAAATGTTCCACAGATACACTATCAACAGGAAATATTGAACACAAATAATATACAAGCAAACAAAAATTCCTCAAAACCCCAGCAATGGAAAACTGATCCCAGCTCTATTCAAGCTAATGGGAAGTTTGCCAGATGTTTCCAGAGAAATCTAGATTTCATCTGTCTCATAAGGGGTCAGTCCTGAACTACAAAAGATAATTAACTAAACACTCTGGACATGAGAAATGACAAATGAAAATCAAGGAAATTCATATACTGTTTCATGTCATGTTTACAGGTGTTATTCTGGAAATAGGTCAAGGATAAGAAGGTTGATTGATTCAAGGCAACCGATCACTAAAAGCCAGTATTAGGCTCAGCAGTAACAGTCACGAATCAGCCACCCAACTGATAACTGACAACACAACTTGTAATTTGTGTTGTTTGCCCCTTTGAGGTGTCTTCTTCCAGTCAGTAACAATATATTTGAAAAACTGGTGGACGGGTGCTAAAAATAGGGACAGAAGCACTTTATGCACATCAGAAAGTCCTTTAAAAATCAATCCCCAAGAGCATCCAAGGGCTGTACACACTACCCAGTCTCACAGAATTCTTCACCTGTGAAATTCAAGTTACTCCAAATAGAGTTGCACCACTAGTAATGCATGTGGTATGTGAGGCTGGAAAATTGTGAAACATTTGAACTGCTGTTAAATCTCTGATAATATTTAGATTAAAACCCCTTTGAGGTACTGACAACCTCCTGCTGTATTTATGCTGTGCCTATGAAAACTTGGGAGGGAGTGAAAGGAAGACTGAGGCTATGACAACTTCTCTGGGTCTATTTCAGTGAGAATTTCTGTTTCTATTTCTGCTGTTCCTACTTCTAAGGAGGATGACTCAGACTATGCTGAAAAAAAAGCCTAGGAGCAAAATTGGTTCCCCATGGTCCTCTTCCATATATAGATAGGATATTAATATGACCTAAGTTTTATAAACTCCTCTGAGTAAAGAAGTATAAAATAGAGTGGCTGCATGGAACCAGGATTATCCACAGAAGCTGTCTCTGCACGGTACTTTTATTTTCCCAGGGACCTGTAAATCTGGGGCTAAGCCAGAAGTAGCTGTCACCTTCTTGCACTGGATACACAGTGGTAGTGAGAGCAGAGAAAGTCTTGGACCCTCTTTGTGCTGTTGCTCTGGTGTAAGCAGATTTCATGTTGGACTACAGTTACATCCCGGTAACTTGTTCAGTGTTCAAAAAAAATTCAGCTTTCACACTTGGCCTCCCTGATTTGGTAGTGTGAAAGCAGATTGTTTCTCCATGCAACAGAGAGTGGAAAGAGTGTGTGTAATGCAACCTTACAAATTTCTCTGTGCCTGCTGCTTGTGTCATGAAGAGAGCCTTGCTGAAGGAGTGCATCAGTTACTTGCAGCCCCAGATAAATGAGAGCTCAGGACATGCTATGGAGCAGGCAGGGCTTCTCAGTCCTCAGCGTTTCCGTTTAATACAGAGGGCTCCAAGAATTATTCCAATAAATCCAAATGCTTTCAATCTCTTTTAATTCTGGTACCTCTTCCTTGAGAGCATGCCTTCTTCTGTGCCAACAGCGTGGAAATACATTTTTTTAAGCTACTTCAGTTGTTCTAGTGATTTCGTAATTGTCACAGAAGTGGTAATTCACTCTCTTACAAATGATGAAATGTCTGAGTGATACTACATGATTGCAAAGATTACAATAAAAAGTTTATAAGCCTCAGATTTTCTAAAGCCCTTCAGTTTTACCTACACCTCCCTCAATCCATTTCAGTTGATAGGGTGTTTTTAGGTTTGGCTGGGAGTTACTGATGTGGGATTCATGGACAATTGCAGTATCATCTGATCAGATTATCCCCAGCCCTGTCTACTTGTCCCCTGTTCAGAGTTTTCACATGGTATTATACAATAGAGACTGCAGAGCTAGTGAGACTTAAAAGGTATATGTAGATGTTTGAATATTATTTGTCTGGACATATGTATGCAATTGGTTAGACCCATGCTCCCAGATCTAGGCACTGTCATGATGATTAAAAGGGGAGCAAGACTCCCAATGGTGGAGTTAGCTACCAGTCCTTTTTTTGGCTTGATCTGGATCATGCCATGTCACAATGAAGAAAATCCTTTCACAACAAGGTATTTTCTTTGGTAACTACAGCAATTTTACTTAACAATATACATTTCCAGCCGATGGAAGACATTTGCTCCTGGATGGATGCAGCTGCCAGAAACAAACAATGACACATGAAGCTCCAAGAGAAGACTTTTAATTCTAACAGAACATGCCCAGGAAATACCAATCAATTCATATAGTAACTGAACATCATCCTTAAAAACTCATGCTAACAGCTGTGCACTGTCTCTTCTTCCAGAAATTACTCCAGATCCCTTTTGACCTGGTGTACACTATTCACTTCTATTGTAGATTTTGGCAGTTTGCTTCATACTTTTAATTATACCCCGTGAGCAATGAAAGTCATCCCAAATAGTTTACAGCCCATGCCTCATCTGCAAGCTGTAACCTCTTTCTTTGGAATTAGCAATAAGTCACACAAACTTTTATTTTAAACAACCCATTCCTTTTCTGGTGTATACTGTATTGTATTTCCTGCAAATTCCTATCCATTCCAGCTGCAGTAGAACTTCAGTCTCCATTGACTTGAACTCAATGCAGACACTTCATCCATGGATCCTAATTTTTGAAAGGCTAAAGAAGCAATTGCATTGTCTAGCCTAAATTCTGGTAAAATTAAGGCCATAAAATTTTATTTAGCTATTTGCCTAAATAGGCAAATGTATTGAGGCCTAATACATTGCACTGACTAGGATGCATATTCTTCTGTTTTCAATAAAAGTTAATATGAAATATAGCCATGAGTGCATTCCTCAGCTTTCAAATTCTTTGTACAGGCCTGTAAATGACTCCTTGAAGTATTAGGCATTGAAGAATCAGATCAAAATGGTCAAATGGTTGCAATCTTTCCTGATCAGTTTTCATGTATCCCTATGGGATCACAACAACTGTGGGCAATGCTACAGGCTGGAAAGCTGCCCAGCAGAAAGGGACCTGGGGGTGCTGGTCAGCAGCCGGCTGAACATGAGCCAGCAGTGTGCCCAGGTGGCCAAGACGGCCAATGGCATCTTGGCCTGTATGAAAAATAGTGTGGCCAGCAAAACCAGGGCAGTGATTGTCCCCCTATACTCAGCACTGGTGAGGTCACACCGCAAGTCTTGTGTTCAGTTCTGGGCCTCTTACTATAAGAAAGACATTGAGGTGCTGGAGCACGTCCACAGAAGGGCAACAAAGCTGGTGAAGGTCTAGAGCACAACTCATATGAGGAGCAGCTGAGGGAGCTGGGAGTGTTAGCCTGGAGAAAACCAAGGCATAAGGAGGACCTTATCGCTCTCTACAACTACCTGAAAGGAGGTTGTAGTGACATGGGGGTTGGTCTCTTCTCCCAAGTAATGAGCTGTAAGACAGGAAGAAATGGCTTCAAGTTGCACCAAAGGAGGTTTAGATTGGATGTTAGGAAAAATTTCTTCACTGAAAGAAATAGAATAGGCTGCCCAGGGAAGTGGTTGAGTCACCAATGCTGGAGGTATTTAAAAGACTCGAAGTTTTGGCACTTGGGGGCAGGGTTTAGTGGCAGACTTGGCAGTGCTGCATAAATGGTTGGGGTTGATGATCTTAAAAGTCTTTTGCAGCCTAAATGATCTATGGTTTTATGTTTCTGTGATTATATACATAGTGATTTAATTTTGTCATTTCAGGTTTCAGCAGAGCTTTACTGCAGTCTGCATATACCCTCTGGAATAGAAAATGAAATAGATTCATGATAAAAGTTATTATCATACTGTTTATGGAGCTTGGAAGGGACCTTGCGAAACCTCATTTTCGATAAAAAATTATTTTAGTTATTTTTCAGATTCTTTACTTAAGCAAATTGCTGTTTATTGATGAAAATATTCCCCTTCTGACAGCAGAAAGCATATGAAAAGATTCTTTTATTTGGGGTGAAAAAGATTTTAAAATGGTTCCAAAATGGGAAAAAGATACATTGGAGTTGCTTTCGAAGAGGAGTTTCATGTCTTTCATCTGAGACCTTGAAATGTGAAAAGCATCTGCAAGAGTGACAGCTTCAGATTCTTGGGCTGACATTACAGACTTCATGAGAAATTTCAGACTGGCTTTTGAAAAGCTTCCTCACTGTGAGATGTCTTTTCCTAAAAATGCAGAGACGGTTTATGTTGAAGACAGAACAGAAATACAAGAATGAATGTTCCCCGTCCTGTATTTAGATCACATTTCTCAAGTATCCAGTTTGAGTGAGAGAAATGAGTCAAAGGTAAACAGTCAAAAGCAGGTTCTTGTAGGATTTGGTATTTTTGCAATATTTGCTATAGAAATAGAGCATAAAATATTCTTCATCCTCCTCTATCTCCCACTCCTGTGTTACATGTTCTACTTTGCCTAAAAAAATGAATGCTTAGATAGATATCTGTCAAATTTCAGTTGGAAAATTGAACTGTTGGAACAGCACAAGTTAATAAGCAGAACTATAGCATAAAAATCTGCAAGAGAAGGAAATACACCCTTCCAGCTGAGGGACTCAGAGGTCTCATTGGTATGTGGGTGAATCATTGGTATCAAGTGGGTGAATTGCACAGGTTACTTATATATAGGAAAGTTGAATTTGTCCTAGTTTATTTAGGATCTTGGAATGAGCAGGCAGCATTCTGGTATTGATTGAGTCATAACAATCTTTACAACTGTCTATCCAAAGCCACAGAAATCTGACACAGGCGTGGCTTAGTCAAGCAGTATTAGAACATTTTCTTCCCTGGAGGAAGGATCAAACACAACATAATCCCTCATAAAGATTCTTTAGAATGACCATTTGTAATCTTCTGATTTTTTTCTTCTGTTCTGGCATTGATATGAACTGCTCCCCCCAAAACTATTATGTGATTAAAAGAGAAATGTAAAGAATCATAGGGTATTAAATTATTATAGACTGACTCTTGCCCTCTATTCTGTTTGTTGTAAGCTCTGTTATGCAATTGAATGTAGTGACATAAATAGGATATAGGCTCTCTTTATCTTTTTGGAAGAAGTTATAGTGCATTCAAAAGATTTTTGGTATGTGTGTTACTTTATCTTCATTATAAAAACAATTTGGATGTGGGCTCTGGGGGAATTTATAGTTTCTGCATGACACAATTAAATTACAAATGTCTCATTAGAGACTTCCAGTGTACCTCAGATAATGACTCTAAAGTATTCACCTCAAAGTTCATTTCCAGACTTTTTCATTTGAACTCCTTGTACTTGAGGATTGTACTAACTTTTATGAATATGTTCTTAAGGGGCATTGTCCTTTAGGGCACACCATAAATATCGGTGTGCTTGGAATAAAAGTTGCTAAGAGTCCAGAGAGTAGAATAAGGAGAGAGGCTGCAAAAAGGAAGCATAAAACCAATTGAACCAGCTAAGCCCAGTTATGAAAAGCTTTGTCAAGCACACGATCGAGAGAAAGTAGTCTTGAACACACACATACTTTATTCATTGCAAACTACTATTAAACCACAACTTCAGATGATGAAACAACTCAAACAAGAGAATATGTTTTCTGTGATTTGCCTTGCAAAGGAAGTTTGACAACAGTTATTCCCAATACCAACCAAGTTTTACGAAGTAGCCCCCTTAGTGAATGTTTTGTTATATTTTGGCTTTTTGCCTTTGGCACTAATAATACACTTGATTACTGAAAAAGTGAATATTAATTAATTGGAAGTTATCTCTTTTCCCCCAACTGGGAAGACTTAGATTACTGTTGTTTGGGTTTTTTTCCTCGCTCTTAGAAAATACCACAAAGCTGTATTATTCTGTCTTTCATGTATTCCAGGAAATGGATAAATCAGAACAATGCATCCTTTGTATGAAAGCTCAAGAAAGAATTTCTGGAACTCTTCACATAAAACATTCTTTTTACAAAAACTGATGCCTTGTTTGTAAAGAATGAACTACTGTTTAAGTAAAGGCAACCTACTTAAATTTAGTTGTCTTTAAAGACTGCAGTGGTGAGGGAAGACACTGGTCATCCTGAGCTGCTTTGCCTTCACGTGTCTATCTGAAGGGAACATATATAATTTGTGTATAAAGAAAGAAAGTAGTTCTAGGTTCTCTAGAGTCAATGAGTATCTTTATGTCCTAATGGCTCTTCTCTATTCTTCCTGATATGAAAGAATTGAGCCCAGTAGCAGTATATTTCTATTAACTCCCAGAAAGCAAGCGCAGCAGTCAGCAAGCATGTAAACAACCCTTCTCTTTCAGATCTGAATGATACCATGCATACCTGCCACTTTGGAGAAATCAGTTGTAGCACAACCTATGTCATCAGTCCTTTCTTGAAACAGTGATAACTGAATGCGAGGAACATTATGTGTTAAAAAAAAAAAACCTGCCAGGCACATACAACTGTTAAGGTTATGATGTCTTAATTTTGTTTGCAATTTTCCCTGAGCTCATTTTGATGTCTTAATTTTGTTTGAAATTTTCCCTGAGCTCATTTTCCTTGTTCTGAATTCATGGGCTGGAAATTATAGATAAATTTTCTGCTGTTAACTCCAGGTATCCATTATTTTCTGAAGAATAATAGTGTGAGAGAACAGGCCCTGCTTTTTGCAGTGGCTTATGACCTCTATTTTTCATCCATCATTTTTGTTTCCAGACACAGGACAGGACACAAATGTTCAACCAATGTGCCAGGAGAGAGCATCAGCACTTTTAAACCTATCCAGAGTGCATACATATGAAAATAGAAAGTCAGAATACAGATATGTCTGTGTGGAGAAATGATTCATGAATAGCTAATATATAGCACTCCACTATCCCATAACTGTTAATTTCTGATGCACATGTCTGTGGAGAAGAGCTGACACATACAACCATTTAAATCTCAGAAATCATCAGGCAAAGAGACAAAAATTAAGGTATTCCACTCTTAGCTATTTCTGAGCCTGACACATGAATGCTGTAAGCCAGAAATATTGTACCACTATCTCTTAACAAAAAGAGAGCTTTTTCTTCCCCTTCCCTCCATTTGGTAATTCCAAGGGAGGTTGCATGTTCTATATCAGATTGTGGCTAGTAGCGACAAGTGTGATATAGCAGTAGGCTTTATTAAGGACATTAGAAATATTTAAAAGTGCTAAGTAGGCCAAAAAGGCATTTAAAATATTCCAAAGGCAAGCTAAGAGAAAAGGTCTTTTAACACTTCAGAGCAGATACTCTAGAAACCTCAGGATCTAACAGCTTCTTCTTATGCGCTTAACAGCAAGGCTGGGCTTTCCAGAGTACTAAACTCCACAGTTTGACCACTGGGATTAGGAGCTCTGCCCAGCTAGAAGCAGGACTTTTATTTTTCAGCCCTAGATTTCTTTGCAAGTCCGATATTGAAGTATCAGGGAAATATTATCCAATAATTTGTTTTATTAAGCAAAAAATCCAAACCCACTGTGTTCCCTGGAAGTCTGGCAGGTCTCACATTATAATAATAGGTAGCTAATGTCCTTGAGGACAGAGTGGAGGAGATTGTTGTGTGGCTGAACAGCTCCAACCCAATGGTCAGTTTTGCTGTGTTATACTGGGAAGAACTGGATTGAAGTGGGTATAAGTATGTACCAGATGACACCAAGAATATGGGCAGAGTATTGAAAGAAGTGGATAAACTTATTGTTTTTTCTTATCAATAAACTAGAAGGCATCAGGTTTGTGGGACACTATAAATATCCACTCTGTCCTCTTGCTCTGTAAAGTAAAACTGCATGAGGTGAGACTTACCTGTACTACCTGACAGGAGAAATAGAAACTTTACTCACAGTGTCACTACCCATGGCAGTCTGATTACCCGGATATTGTATTTGAATATTCAGATAAAAGCAACAATTTTTCCTTTACGTTTAAGTAAAGGAAAGATTTATACAACTATAAGTGAAACCATTCTTCTGAAATAAATATGATTCTAAAGTTTAGAAATCCTCAGACCATTCTCTAAACAAAGATGTGGGAAACTATTACTGTTTATATTAAATATTCCCATGTGGATCTTTTGGTCCTTGTGGAATATGAATGGCAATCTGTTGTAAAATCCCTACTGGACCTGTCAACACTTTCTATATGAGGCATCCCAGATACACAGAGGAGTGGAGCATGCATGGCAGAGGGACATACCTGTTTTCTTAGGAATTACTCACTCCTGTGGTGGCAGACAGGTTTTCTGAGGCTACACAGATATTAGAGAAAATCACTAAAGTGATTTTTCATAGGGGAGGAGATGATACATTCTTACTTATTACCAGCTTGGGGAAACAGGAGAACTACTCCTGATTTAGAGAAGGAACTTGAGACTAAAAGGTTTGTCCTGTGACACAGTTACTCTTCATTCTCACAAGCCCTATTTTCTACAGTCAATACACACTTACTAGGCTTCACCTTGAACCTTCTTACTTTTCTCTGCTGCCTTAATGGAAACCTGGCCCAGAAACCACCTTTTTCTCTAGGACTAAATTAATTCCTGGGCTATTTATAACAATTTCTGCTTGTGACAATATGTTTCATCTGTTTAAACCTCTTCCTAGTATTTCTCCCTCTTTTCCTCCTTAGTGTATTTGTGAAAAGTAACCTCATCATCCCTTGGGTTTCATTGCATTGTTGACCCATCTCACAGTCTTCTGGCCTCTTCTAAGACAGGATCCCCAGTGTGCCCTTTGGTAGGACTGTTCGATGAACTCTTAATCACTCGATGATCTTTTCTCTGCTCTTATTCCCTGCATGTGAACCTGGTCACAGATAGTAAAAAAAAAAAAAAAAAAAAAAAAAAAAAAAAAAGGTAAAAAAAAAAAAAAAAAAAAAAAAAAAGATAAAGATAGGTTCAAAGTACACCAGAGAATCTCCATACACTGCCTTGGAGAAGGACCGTCCATACCAGAAACACTTCAACTGATAAACTGCAAGCTTGACTTCTCATGATCAAGAATTCATTACAATTTCCACAGTATTTTTTCATTCTTCTATTATTTCCAGATGATGAGGTCTGACTATCATTTACAGCACTTATACAATTAAGTGAGAGGTGAATCAGGGCCAGGTTGTTTGCCAATAAAATAAGTAAGACTCAAACACTTCATGTCACTGTTTATTTTCACACTCCTCCTGAAGATATAGCTAGGTCAGCTACACCAAACTTTGACTTCAGGATGCCTTGTATAAGGCTCATGCTCAAGCTATCTTGTTCATACCTTTTTGAATGCTTCCTCCAGACATACTTGTAGCCCAAAGTATAATTCCTGGTGAGAATTAAACCAAAAAAATCAAGATTAAAAGTTCTCTGTTGTTTCTGTATATAAATAAAGTAGTACTTATACTGTGCATATCTGAGATTAGCTCTATTTTTACATCTACATAAAGAGAAGTTCTTATTTTATAGGAAATATTGTTTCCTTAAAATCAATTACAAAATTCCTACTGAGTTCAGTGGACTAGGATTCCTTTCACAAAGTTTGATTTACTACTTCACTGCATGAGCTGTATGCCAGGGTAACTTCACTGAAATTACTGGAATTCCCTTGGCGTGAAAGCAACGAAATCAGAAAAAAACCTCTGAGTACAGAGAATCAACTTTTTACTGGAATGAAAGGATTACAATTGAGGGATAACAGTTTTGATAAACATCAGCTAACTGAGATGTTTGCAACTGGCTCATTAGACAGTTACATACTGCTATAAAAGCCAAAACTAAATATATTTCATGTATTCATACCATTTTATAAAACTGAAATCTTGCATAGACAAAACAGGGAAACTGCAAAGACTTACATCACTGCTAAATGACTTTCTCTTTAAAAAGTGCTCAATGTGTTTTAGACCAAGAGCCAAATTCTGCCCCTTGATATACACATGCAAATTCCATTAAAGTAGCTGGAAGTGCATATTCATACTTGTGGGAATGATTTGGCTGTGTAAAGGCAGTTCTGGGAGCATTGACTGCAAGGGCTGTTCAAGAATTTACCAGGGAAAATTCTTTTTTGTTTTATTTTGTTGTCAAAAACTGTTGATTTGTCAAAACCAAACATTTCTGCACAAATATATATAGCATGTTTGACAATGATCACATTTGTGGTCAAGGAATAAGAGAAAGCTAATGTCCACAGCACAGCCAACAAACACTTAAGCCAAACTGAGAGTTAGCATTCATATTTATGCTTTCCCAAACATACTCTTTTCCCTTCCAGTCCATGATGAATCCTTTGACTGGGAAAAATCATCATCAGTCTTCCTCACTGGAGCTATTTCACACAGTTCTATAAATTCAGTATTAATTGGACAAAGAAACTGCCCAATCATCACTTCCCAATCTCACAGTTTTGTGCTTCTGTCAGTAAAAACAATTCCTTCAACTCTTCCTTCCTTTCATGGCATTCTCCTCTTAAAAGAGACTTGTTCTTAATTGAACAAGGCATCGGCATATCTAATACCTGTCACAAAAAAGGAAAGGGGAAAAATTCTGACTCATCAGAAGTGGCCATGAGATATTTGTTTTCCTGTAAATTCCACTCATCCCCTTAAAAATACTAGCAAAATAGTACTTGCTTTTGGTTTTGCTTTGAAAACGTATATATTTGTCTATATCAATAGCTTTTTATATATTTGCTTCCCACCTCGAGTATTTCAGAAATTGAATTAATACTTCACTAAACTTGCAGTTTTCAAGGTACTTGGGGATACAAACTAAGTAACAAACTTTTTATATGCATACATATAAGACCAACAGCTGGAGAGACACCATGCTTCTGCTGTGCTGTTTGCCAAAGCAGCTGACACCATAGGTGGGAGGACTAGTTGGGAAGAGAGGAATTTAACACTAATAGTGCATTTTATGGATGGCTTATCTGGCTGACCTTTGGAAGGCAGTGTGATAGATTAAAACACAACTTGCCAGAAGTGCAGCCAGTAAGTTGGGATCTAAATCCATCAGGGAGTGAGGCTAAAACAATGCCTACATGCCAGTCCTGCTTAGTCCTTTCTGTGAGTGAGCCCCAGGGTGGTGATCTCATGCCCCCACCTACCCAAGGCAAGTGCAGAACAGTTTTTATAAGACATGCAAGACATGAATATCATTGCAATTATAACATTTTTCTTTTTTTCTTTTTTTTTTTTTTTTGGTGACTAATGCTGGTGGCTGACACCTACGCCTTCCAGTTCCCACTTTGGGCAGCTCAGAAAGGAAGTCTTGGCCCCTGTGAGATACTTTTTACCATCTGGCAAATGCAGGGGACAGGGTTTACAAGATGAACAAGCTTAATACTAGCTCTTTACACAGGCTGAATTTCACTACCTGCCATTAAAAGTAGCAATGGTGACTTTTTGTCAGTATGAACCCCTTTTGGAGTCACTGATTTTTAAGAAATCCTTGCTGCTTGTAAATGAAGTTCAAATTAAACATATCTCCCTCTATATTTCTTTTTTCCAAAACAGTTTTCTTGNGAGCCTTTTCAGTTTTAGCAATTTCACTTCTAACTGAAGTCCTGTAGAGAAATGCTTTCCCGTCAGCTGGGCCTCTTCCTATCTTATCAAATAATATTAGCTTGCACTCCATTTATACCACATAAAGCCTTACAAACTCTCATAGCTTTTAACCTGTCATGCAGATTAAGACCTCATTAAATTTCATACCACCTTCAGCATGATCATGTTACCTAATGTTAAAGATTTTGAGGCAACAAAATCAGTACTGGTACAGAATGAAAGCAGGGGGATCTTTCATCATGTGGCTGTTTGTAGCTTCATTTGCTAAAAAGAGAATTTACTGTCTGATAAATTTATTTCAGTCTGGTCTGTGTTTCTGCATGTGCGCTGCCTGGACAAAGTATGCCTTGCATTTCTCCTCACAAACTGATTGCATGACCTGTGCTTCTGAGTTTGAATGAACATGTCCATGTTCCTAGATAAGATATGGCTATTTGAGAATTAATAAAATGTGTGTGTGCATGCAGACATGCATACACATGCATGTATTTACTTTATAAATAGATACAGGATGAATGAGCTTACATAGGTACAGGAATGACATTCATCTACATTTTTTTCTGTCTCTTCTCACATGTTTGCAAAAAAAACTGTTCAGAGAGAAATAACTGGAACCAAAGGGGAGAACACTCTTCATGTGTTTGCAGCACAATAGCAGCTATAGGTGATTATTTCCAGACTGGAAACTTCTGATGTGAGCACTGTATATACAGTGTAGAATACCAACTGTGCCACAGGAACATTACAGTTGAAGCAGGTGGGGGTGAAGGCCTCAGGCTTACACAGTACACATCCCTCAAGGATATGAGCATCTCACAACAGTCTTTTGTTTGTCCTAATAACAAGTTCCTTAACTGGGATGTAACACACGGCTGACATAGAGATGGGGAGCAGAGCACAGACTGTGGGCAGAAGCTGCCCATGGCAGTTGAGGGAGAGTAGAAAGTGAATGCAAGTTTTCCCCAGGTTTGACCTGAAGCTCTAGCATTTGGTTCACCCTTTCTCACTGAGTGCTTAGCTAATTATCTAGGAGTCCTTATCAGGGCATTACAAGACATCTCTACAGAACAGCGTCAATTAAAAATGGCTTTGATGAATTTCTCCTCGTACTTTCTTTCACTTTTTAAATTACTCTTTCTGTTCCAAAGGATTAGTGCACAAATGACACCATATCATTTTACTCTTGAAAGTACACCTTGTTCGGTTGAGAGAATTGTTTAGGGAGCAGGAAGGGTGGGAAATGAAAAGAGCAATGACAGCTTTCTCCCAGCACATGGTGCAATCCCCTTGCTGGTGGAGGTGGGGGTAGTGCCCCTCTTGACCTCCCCACTCTGAGCCCCATTTCCTTCCCCGCTGCCTGCCCACCCAACATCAGCAGCCTTTGGATGGGGTTGGACGAGGGTGTCCCTCTGCCAAGCCCAGATAGCCACTCAAAGGACTTCCCTGTGTCACATCTGTTGTAAACTTCGCCATGCTTTTCCTGTGTCTGCACAACATCTCAGCTCATTAGGAAGACATGAGATAGGAGAGGGCCCGATATGAAGCTGTTTGGATCCCCCCAGCCCGGTAGATCCTCCTTTCTGTACCATGCATGGGACCCTTAACTTTAACCCAGCCGTGCCTTTTGTCTGAAAGGGAGAGACTATTTATGAGGAGTCATACAAAATAAACACAGAGAGTTCACCATAAAATATGACAACCACTTTAAATAATGTTGACTTAATTAAACTTTAAACTTTATTTATATATTTTATGGCCGTAGTGTGAGCTCTTCTCGGATGTTTACTTCAGTGAAAAATCCATCATGTGAGAGCCTTGAAAGGAATTAATCCCCTTACCCCTGGCACAGAACTCAGCTCCAACAATTCAGATCTAAATATTTAGTGATGGATGATACATGTTTATAGAACAGAGGGCAGCATGACATTTAAATGGGATCTGGGGTTGCTATAGTGAGCGGACATTGTTGAAAAGAAACTGGAAGCTGAAGCCATGCCAATTATCAGAAGCCAATAAGTCAGCCCCTTTTTGCCTGTTTTTTCCCTTCCGTCTATCCCTTCTGGGTTTTCAAAGGCTTCTTCACAGAAGGTTACGAGCGATTTTCCAAAGGAAAAGTTCTGCTGACTCTTGTACATTTGGTAGTGCATCCCATGGTTAAACTAATAGCCTCGTTGGGTGTCAGCCAAAGGTTACAGGCCTCTCAAAATATTCTTGGAAAAAAAAAAAAGAGTTTATCACTGAACTGAAGTTTCTCATTAGTAACCCTGTGTTGTCTAATCTGTGAAATTACATGATTAACTCTTTTGCAGAGACAGCTTCAGCCAGAGTTTGCAATCCCACAGGAAGTTATTAAAAGTATCACCGAGATAATTTCCCTGCTTTGTACTTGGCCCTTAGGGTAAAGGAAATACATCATTAGATGAGTACTTTATAATAAAGCTATAGATCACTAACAATTATTAAATGGCTGTCAAGAATGATTATTATTTTAAAAGTTGAGCACTGCGCAATTTGAAAAAAACAAATAAAAAACCTTGAAAGAAATTACTTCCTTTGTTTTTGTACAGAAATTAGAAACATGCCTTCCCCCCCCTTCCCTTTGAAGTGATGATTGGAATATAATCTTGCTTTGTACACAGCCATCTTACCTTCGACATTACTTTCTGAATCTCTAAAAATACTCCTGTGGAAAGCCACAGTTTGAGAGGACATTCCTCAGTGACCCAGATGATAGCATGTCTTTTTGCTTAAGCTGAGAACAACACCTTAACACGTGAGCCCTGAACTTCTGATGCTTCAAGTTACTGAAGCAGAGGTGGTGGTTTTCACCTAGAAACAATCCTTGGTTTTGGTGAAAGTTGAATTCAGGGCTATCTGGGACACAGAAAACCTGCCCATCATGTACTGTAGCTGAAGTCACTTGCAGATTTTCCATTTTGCATGATCTGTTGTCCTTTGTTTTGGCTTTCTCATGAGGTCCTCTCAGATCAATGGGTGGTTTAGTTTGCGTCTTTATGGAGGAGAGGTAACAATTCAGATCTTTATTAACCTCCCCAGCTACCCAGTTACTAAGACTTTTTTTAAGACTTTTTTTACCTACTTTTTTTTTTTTAAACCATTAGTGAAAAAGTGAAGTGGTGAGAAGAAGGGGAGGCTGACAATCTGACAATGCCTGTGAAGTCAGTCAGGCTGTGAGCCTCAGCTGGTGACACAGTTGCCCCGCAAGGGTGGCCGTGTAGCATCTGGTTGGATTGTGTAAAAGACAAATAGCTGTGAGAGGTTTGACAGAGGTGAAGTGCGTGGAAACAAAAGCCAACAAGCACTCTGTTGGTCCTCAAATCATATTCAGCCAAACACTTCTTCATTATGGGTTCAGATATAAGCCAGCAGAAAACTAAGCTGGAATTTGAAAACATCATTTGTGCATCCAGAAAAGGAAGACTGCTACCAGGCATCTCTGAGAAAGCTTATTGATTTCCTGTGGAAAAGCCAGAACTTTCAAAAAGAGTTGATTTTAGATTTAACTATGAAGCTCTAAAAGCCCAGCCCTTAAGTGCACAGCAGGACCGTGCTCGCAGGAGAGCTTTTGTGATTGCATCACATTATGGTCCTCATTATGACTAGTGAGCCCATTCATTACAATCTAGGAGTTAAGAAACAGTGCTTTGAGTCAGAAAAACTGAAATCTAGTATTTCCATGGGAGAACCTTTAGGGGTCCACAAACTGGAAAACATTGAAAATATTGATGTACATTCTAAATGCATACCTTCAGAATGGGAAAACAACACAAAGCAAAAGCCAAAAATGTTAACAGAAAATCTCTCACTCCAGTCTCTCATTTTGAACTGAGATGTTATAACACAGAGGTCTGAATTCGTAGAAGATAACCAAGCATGCACTCCAGAGCTGATTAGGAAAGCAATATAAACAAAATTCTGACTTGGGAGATGAATGTACAGTGTAATTTTCTTCATGTAGTTACATGTTCTCAGGACATGTATTCTGGCTGATGTTAATGATAAAACACTGATTTATAAAATTAGGAAGATCTGCAACTCTATATGACAGAATAGATGCAGCCAGTCACCAATAAAATGCCAATTCTTGCAGGGAGAGGTTTGCCATCCTCACATGACAGAGCAAGTACCTAATTTTACCATTAATTTCTGGCTATCTCTCCAGAAGATACATGAATCTTCCTTTGGTTTTACTGTGAATTATGTCTTTACATCCCCGGCAGCAGTTTTCATTCAGCTTTTGTTTGAAAACCAGCTTGTCATAGATAACAACTGAGCAAAATGCTCCTTTCTGCAGTATTAAATTATTTTCCTTCTTGTACTACTGATTTTTCTTATTTCTGTCATCTGAGAAAGAGATTACTCTTTACACATAGAAAACATAACTCCAGCATCTAAACAAAGTTGTATTTTAAATCACTACTGTTCCTTTTTCACAAGTCTTGTATAACTGTCCTTTTGCTAACTAAAGGATATGGCCCTATTAATTTTAAATTGCTTTTGTTGGTCCCCTATCTATCTGAGAGATGCTGGCCCTGTCTACTTTTATCCTGAACACAATTTTATGAGCCAGCGAAAGCTCTTGCTCTGTATGTACCCATGGCATTTGCAGAAAGTGATAATATCTGTTTCTTCTGCTGGAAAAGGAGGAGGAAAGCTCTCCTGTGACAGGGATGGGTGTCTGGAAGTGTGTCTCCTTTCCCTGTCACCAAGGTGCTGTTCTGCATTACTGAAGGCAGCAGGAACGCAGTGGTTCCCAGCTCATAGTCAACCTCCCATCTTCTAATCACACTGCTTCAAGTAAAGGTGAAAATGCGGTAATCATACCAATGACGCATTGCCTAGACTGTCAACATCCTTCCTGACAGAGAGGTAGGAGAGGAGGGTCTTTCTTCTCTTCTAGCGGGGACCTGACACCTTCTAATGCCATAATTTGAGTGAGGCTTTGAAGATAAGGAGAAGTGGAGGAGGAAAATTCAAAAAAATAACTGCTAGAACAGATGTGCAAAAACCCCTGAAAAATCCAACCCTTCATTGAGTACTTCCTTTACGCTTTTTGACTTTGCAGGCTACTCATTTTTTAAAGCAAATGTATCACTTCATTTCTGCCCTTTTTTGCCAAATCAGAAAATAGAATCATGCAAAGCATTATCACTCTTGTATTCATATTTGTAACTACTCTTACATTTCAGATGTGGGGAAAATCCATTATTCATAATACTGTTTTATTTGGTAAAGCACCAGGTTCACAGATGATTAGTGATAGTTGACGAAATGAACTTTTTCTGAAGTTCAGAGGTCTTGCATTATATAAAATTGAATTTCTAAAATCAGTGCCTTTGATGTCTTCCCAGTGTAAATATTTTACTCACAATTAAGTACTTGGGACAAAAGTCTGGGAGAGTGGGGATACAGAAAGGGAAGGGGAGATGTTGTTAAAGGCAATCTTCAGCAAGACAACTTAAAAATATGACTATGATTTCTCAATAGTTGCTACTGACTTTCCGGTTTACATGAATTTGCCAAATGTATTTTCTTTGGGTCAGATCTTACTTATCTTGCTCACAAAAGTATTCTTTTAGACTACCCCTGAGAATAAAGAAACCCAAATGTTCCTTACTCATTCTGTTTTGCTAATTCCCTTAGGATCAGTTTAAATAAATTGGGGTCCTATGTTACTGGATCAGTTAACAGGCTGTGAAACTATACTAATGTTCATGTAAGCTAGATTTTTTTCAGAGGAAATACGTGTGTTAATTACTTTGGTTCTCTCATAATTAAAAAAAAAAAAACACAAAAAGCAACCAAACAAACAAACAAAAACAAACAAAAAAACAACGAAGAAGAAAGGTTTGTCTGTATTTAGAGTAGAAGCCCTGCAACCCAGAGGTGAGGCTTACCTGCATGCTGTGACTAGCCCAGCTCTAAACAGATGCTGCCTCTGCAGTTCCTGCCACTTTTGCAGCCCTAATTTTATTTGGAGTTTAGCAGACATTTTTTTCTCTTTTGTTCAGTTTTTGGCCAAATTTTTCATTTTCAATGCAAAAGCCAATGGTGACTTATCTGAAGGTTAACCCCGTATGCTGACAGTCACAGAGCTGTAATAAACTGAGTTTTTGGAAATCTCAGCAATGATACAGCCTCATAGTGTACTGAATATCTATCACTTGAATTATGCCTGAACCTGTATGCGTACTGCATGTCTGTCTGTACCTGTATTATTGAAGTTCCTTTTCTACCTCTGTATGTTCTATTTTGCATATAACCCCGGTCTCAGATAGTTCAGACTATACTGCTGAATCTGTTTGGGGTGAAAAAACAATTTGTAAGGACACAATGTACAGCCTTCATTGCAAAGTAAACTAGGAGCAAGCATGAGGGATGAGTTAGAGTGCAAGACTGCAGAGAGATGTGAGTCTGGTCAGGGGGGAGCTGGCTTGAGATTCCTGGCACATGGGTGTTATTTCTAGTGTTTCTGGCAGGAAGGCTAAGGAGGATGGGTAAGTGGCTTCCCACATTGTTTTAAACCTTACTTTGCATGGAGCTTGGACAATCTTTCAGTCTTCAATCCTGAGGCAGTGTCAAGAACACCCAATTTCCAGTGTAGGTCTTAAGTGACATTATGAAGGAGCTTTTTCCCATCAATATCACCATTTCTTTCTAATGCACTGTATAGTGTGTTCAGCCCCTGTTGATTCTTTACTAAAACCTTCTGAGTTTTTTCTAAACTTGTTTTTTTATTTCTATGGGCTATAAAATCTCATTAGCAGGAACTTTTCCCCCTTAGGTAGATACAATGCTGAACTGGCTAAGACAGCAATTTATATTCAAAGATATTCACCACTACCTGCAATTAGATCAGATCAAGGACTTTGACCTTTATTTGAACATTCTGCCTTGCCCTTGCCTCCCTTGGCTAGTGAGTAGATCTGCTGCAGACAAGTGCACATCTGGAAGAAGGCCTCTTTTCCTTGGGTGGTATGAAGTTCCCTCCTAATGTCACACAAATGGCCACATGGATATTGTCAAAAGCCCACAAAACTTGTCCTGCAGAAGACATGAGTTCAACTCCCAATCTTTTGCCTGGGGAGCCATTACTGAGCTTGGGCAAAATAGTTTTCAGTCTATAAACAAAAACTTTGACCTGCTCTTCTTAGCTGGCTTGTATAAACAGATCAGTTCATCAGAGAAGCAATGCAGGTTTCAGGAGGAAACAGGGCACCCTCTGCACACCTGGGACAGATCCTGTCTTGCTGCCTTCCTCTCTTACTGAGGGAGTGACAAAACCCTTAAGATGTCTCCTCCTTCAGGCCACCCGGTGCACAGTGGGAGGGAAGAAAAGGGAACTCCCTACGGGGTCTCTGGATCAGTAGGCACCAACTGACTAATGGCAGGGTGGGGGAATAACCTTAGGGTACTTGGCTTTCAGCACACAGAGGAAAATGGTCATAGAAGATGGAAGAGGGGGAGTACCTGTTCCAAAATGGTTGTGATTACAGGGGTGGCAAACTTCCAGGGAAATGTAGCCTCAGTTCTGTTTTATCAGGATCCTTTGTAAATTGCTATTAAGAAGTATTTTTCAACAATCTCATTTTTATTAGCCGTTTGTGCCCATTATAGTTTTCTAGTTGCTAGTTTGTTATGTCTGTAACATAAATAAAGTTCTAAAAATGTCTCATTTGAGGAATTGCAGAGCTGGGCATGCCATTTAGACATAGATAAAAGCAGATGTAAAGGGCTTTCTTTGTAATGGGTCTATTTTATATTTAATAGAACTGTCATATAAACCTAGACTACCATTTAAAATGCAGTTTCTAGGCTATAAAATAAACACCATTTCTAATATTGCTGTTGGCTTTTACCTATGGGATACAGTTCATTAAAAGTTCTATAAGGCATTTATGTAGGGTTACTATATGATTTACAGTCTAGGAGCCACCCCAGGCAACAAATGTGTTTCTCTCCCAGCTTAGGCAACAGTTCTTCAGAAATATTAATGATACCTGCAGGATTACCCAGCCATGTGGGACTTACATGGACAGCGGTGCAGTGCTGGTAGAGACTGACACACCTTCTGCGGCAGGAGCTCTGCTGGGTGCAAATGCTTCCTTCATGAGAAATGCTTTTGCATTCATGTCTCTTTATTGAACTTTCTAAGACAAGGGTTACCCCAAAAAGAAATGTACCTGGCTCAGATCTTCTGTTTGGGAGGTAAGGCAGGACTGCCTGGGCTGAGCGATTAGCTTGTTTGCTTGCCTGAGCTGGGCTGAATGACTCTCTGGAGGAGTCCACCCCAATGGCTATAGAAATAGGCATCGGGGTGAAACGGCTAAAATAAGGTGGAAGCATCTGAACACAAGTTCTGCATAACTGGTATAATACAAAGTCCCAAGACAATTTATGGACATTGTCTGACATTGTTCCTAGTTCCACCCCAGGATTGGATGCACTTTTCTTACTGGATTTATGATTCAGAAATCTCAAAACAGTGAGAATGTTTAGATCCACTTGGACCCTGGTGTCCTTTGCAGCCAGACCAAGAGTGTGCAGTTCCTTCTCTCTGAACTTCTACTATTGGTAACAATTCTTCAAGTCTTCTGAGGGAGAAAGCCTGGGGAAGAAGAGAAGTAACCTGCATGCCCTCTCTGTGTGGAGTGCCCTGATTGATCCCCATCAACTGTGAGATGGCATGCACTGACACTGTGTCACTTGTCACTACACAGAAGCAAATACCTACACCGAGATACACCTGGAAGTTGCTGTCCACGCTATGGGGCCAGCCCACCTGTTTCCTGACTTTAAAGGGAGCATTACCATTATCAGAGGTGAAGTTGTGCATCTCCTGTGAAAGTTCCTGGGATCTTTAACTCTGTCTATGGCTGCTTTGTCAGAATTTAACTGGCTATACAGTTATATTCCATGCCTCAGGCTGATCTTCATTTGCTTAATGGAGAAAATGTTGGCAGCCTCTTCTCCAAATGCCCTCATGTTTTCCAGGAGGCACTTCAGACTTTGTAGGGTTAGGTCCTTTGTGTTGATCAGGTGTGAACCACTTTTCTAACAAGATTCTACTGCCTTGAAGAATCAGACTAAATATACTGAATAAAGAATTTGATTTTAGCAGCTAAAATTTTTTCAGAAATCCATTCCCATTAATTATGGCTGGTTGAAGATTGGATTTGATGATCTTGAAGGTCTTTTCCAACATAAGTGGCTCTAAGTTTCTTTGATTCTATGACCTCTTTGCAGAAAAGTGGTCTCATACAGAACAGATGAACCATGTACCAGGACCTTGTCCAGCACTGCTGCTCCATGATTGGTGTGACCTAAGCTGCAGGTGGGATCCAGACTTGTAGGGAGGCTCTCATTATCTTGGGCTCTCACTGTCACAGAAAGACTGGACAAGGATCTTGGAAAGGTATCCTGAGACTCAACAGACAGAAAATTGGTTTGGGATGGTGAGGGGGGAAGCAGAGGGGTGCACAAGGGCTATTTAGGTAAAGAAACTGTGAAGAGATAGGAAGGTCTGAGAGCTCTGGATTAGGCAGGTGTACAGAATAAAACTGAGTGGTGGATCCAGACATGTGAAGGGGAAAGAAGAGTGCCTAGTAGGAGGGAAAAAAACAGACAGGAGGAGAGGACTGAGTTTTACCATCCTATTGCCTTAGACCAATATTTCTAAATCCCACCAGCAAAACACTTCTTTCATCCTCTGTTAATAGTGGTTCACAAGGAAAATAAAAAGCAACAAGTTTTCTGTTCCTCTGTTAACACAAATAGCTGAAGTATATACGGTGAAAGTGGTCTTCAAAAAGCAGACATCCTTCAGACTATATTGGTCTCAGTGTGGTATTTCAGAGGTTTTGAAATTTGAAGTAGGAACACTCCACTAATCGAACTTTATAAAAATTTGTAACATTGTCCTTTTATCAAGCAGTCAGAAAGTAGAAGATGACAGAAGTAGGTTGGTCCATGAAACTCCTGCTAGCCTCCTCTGTGCTTGTACCTTGTAACAGGTTGCCAAACACAGAGTAGTGTTTTAGCAAGACTTTCTGAGTAAATGAGACTGGTGAGCAAGTGCTTATGTGCCTGTGAGTGTACTTGTGCATCTCTCCATCTTTAGGCAACTCAATTACCCCATTACCCAGTAACCAGTCCCTTTGTTTATTTGAGCTATATCTGACTGAGGGATTGTACCCTTGAGATATCAGCTTCACACACATTTTCTGGTAGTGTATGGCTTCTGTTCTAGCCTCTATCACAGAGCTGCTTGAGTCTAGCTACAGGCAGACTGAACAATTTCAGTCAGGGGGAACTCTGCTGTGACAGAAAGAAAAAAAAACGAGTCAGAAAAATTCAGATTCAGCCCTGAAGATGCATGAAAACTTACGAGTTTCCACCCCTGAGGCCTCAGTTCCCTATCTGTCCACTAGGTCCTGTCACTGAACAGGAGGGTTACAAGAATAATATTTGTGGGACAATAAACAATGAAGTCAATAAACATACAAGTTAAATCACAAAGGAATTCACAGGGGGAAATTCATCATTGTCTTTCCATAAGAGTATTCAGACATGGAGATAAATAGTTGAAAAGCCCATTCACTTAACCTTAGACACTTCACAGCAATGCACATGATAGGATCCAAGTTGTTTTCAGCTCTCTTTAAAGTAGGTGATGATCTCAAGTGTCCAGAGTCACCCTCTGGAG
Source organism: Sclerurus mexicanus (assembly GCA_013396755.1). NCBI lineage: Eukaryota > Metazoa > Chordata > Aves > Passeriformes > Furnariidae > Sclerurus > Sclerurus mexicanus. The sequence goes on from VWZF01004011.1 coordinate 203,329, forward strand.
ATATGTTTCTCCTCCAAGCACAAAAGGAGTCTATGGTGACCAGGCACTCTCTGGAGTGCCTGAAGTGGGTGGGATGAGCTCAGAATGCAGCAGCAGCAGCCCAGGCTCTTCTTTAAACATCCCACAGATGTATGGGAAAAGTCTGGGCAGTGGTGCTTGCTGCCAAGCAAGGGAAGGGGGAGGCAAAAATTGTTTCCAGCAGTGATATCCACCCTGCCATAATTTTTAACCTTTTATCTTGAGAAGGATCTTCCAATGTCACTTCTTCACAAGTGATATTTATATTATACAGAAATTCCTGAAAGTATCCAGATCAGTTGCACCAGGCATTGAACAGAGTTGTGAATACTTTTCCATCACAGATGACTGCATATAATTCTGTGTCTGTATTTGGATTAAGTATCTTCATCAAAAATGGACTAAATTTTACTGTATCAAGCACTGTGAAGGTTCACAAAACTTAGCTCTAAGCTTCTTTACAAAATTCGATCACTTTTATTTACAGTTGTATATACCAGGAACAGAAATATGTACCACAGATATGGCATATCTGTAAGTCACATTGAAGTTAATGTACCATTAAGAGCCTCCCTTGAGATCTAACATAGGACTGCCTGGCAATGTGGAGAAATGGTGCAGAGACCAGGAGCACTCATGAAACTGGGGAGAGCTGTAATGACTTCCTTATGACCCATCTCAAAACTGCACTGAGTGGAGCTCTGGCACAGGAGAGAGTCTGGCCCATAGTATGTAAATAAATAACAATGAGCAAGTCAAAGCAAAGACAGAGATGAATGAAGTGATTCACACAGCACCGCTATAGTTTTACATTGTCTCCAGGCTATGGAAGGCAACCCATCATCCCTTGGTTCAAGATCTCAAAATCATTTTTAGTGCCATAAAGGGTGACGGGTTTTTTTTTTTTGCTTTTAAATGAAAGCCCATATTTTGGAGCTGTTTTCTGAAAATAAATAGAGCCAGGAGGGATAGTACTTTTCAACAAAAGCGTTAATAAGTGACTGTCACTACACTGATAAATGTAGTTTAAACTGAAAGCAAAGGATAATTAATTTTAAAGTAATAGGTCAATCTTTAATTTGATTAATAAATTTTAAAAACAGCCTACACATTGGATTTTTCTAAAACCTACATGGAAGCCCATTTGCTATCTAAGATCAAGAATATAATTGCCAGCAGGATTAAAGCAACATTTATTAAAGGGTAGGTTTTAAAGCAATTACAAATCAAAACTGGCAATTCATTCTCATGGATTGCATGCCATATTAAAAAAACTGAGTTCTCAAACTAATCGAGTTGGAGGGTTTAAATTTTGCTTGCCAGCAAATGGACAAACTATGTCCAGACAGCTGCAGTAATCTCACCAGCATGTCCAGGGAGGGCTAATGATCAAGGAATATGCTTCAAAATGGCAGACAGTTCAACTCATAATTGCCTGGTATCCTTCAGTGTGGAAAGAGGGAATATGTGTAAGAGTCTAGAAAGATGGGTGTAGGTTCCTCTACATAGGAAAAAGTTAATTTAAGCCTGTTTTACATCAGTTAAAAACTACCAAGAGAATGTCACGTCTTTTAGCTCTGGCTGGAAGAGCACCAGAGAGAGAAGATCACAGAATCACAGAATGGCTTCAGCTGGAAGAGGCCTTAAAGATCATTTAGCTCCAACCCCCCTGCTATGAACAGGGATGTCACCCACTAAATCAGGTTGCTCAGGGCCTCATTCAAGCTGGCCTTGAAGGGATGTGGCATCCACAGCTTCTCCGGAAACCTCATCCAGTATCTTACTGCCTTCATATTCCAGAATTTCTTCCTAGCATTTAATCTTAAGGAAACTTCTCTGTGGGACCATTCAGAAGCCACTTTAACAGTCATGCCCACGCTACCTGCGCTAGGACTGAGGCCCCTTTGAGCAGCTCCAGTGAGTCGACAGGTTCTGTGCTTGGCTCCCTGCACTCCTCACATTCACACCATCACACCAAGTTTCCTTATCAGCTCAGCCCCAGATTTCCCACAGCAGAGTTTCAGACGTCTAGATCCTTCAAATAGGTTAATCTTGGGGCAGTAACCAAACAGCAAAATAACAGCTCAAGATGAGTGCCTCCAATGAGTGACCCTGAACAAAGGAACATCTGGGCTTTTATACCCTGACAATCTGAGTGCAGGAAAGTCTGGGGTCCTTGGCTCCTGCTGCATCTCAAAGTGTCCAGTCCCCTCGCCAGCACCACAGATCCCCAGGCCCTTTGTTATGCAAAAGGTCAGCAGTTCCTGGCCTCTGGCCTGGGGCTTCAGCCACCCAGAGTTCAATCTGCAGTTTGCACTGCCGCTGCACATCTAGCTACCTGCACCACATGCATTCCTTAACACTAATCTAAGTCTTTCCTCTTTTAGTTTAAAACCGTTCTCCCTGGTCCTATCACTCTCTCCTCATGTGAAAAGTCACTTTCCTGCTTTTTTATAAGCCCCCTTTATGCATTGGAAGGCCACAACGAGGTCTTCCTGGAGTCTCCTTTTCTCCAGGCTGAACAACCCAACTCTCTCAGCCTGTGTTCGTAAGAGGCTACATCCCTCTGATCATCTTTGTTGCCCTCCTCTATAATTGCTCCAACAGGTTGTTCTGGTTTTGGCCAGGACAGTCAATTTTTCACAGTAGCTGTGTGGGGGTGGAACTTGAAGCTGTGTAGGCGTGTCTTTACACCACCTCACATCATCTCCAGGGAAGTAAGGGACTCTCCTTTTCAGGAAGTAAGGCACAGCTTCGGGTAGAACCAAAGCATGGTGGGGTAGTGAATGCATCAGCCCTTGTTCATTGTCACCCATGGTCCACGGTGAGGATTTTTGCATGTGAATCGCCCTCTTTTTGTATACTTTTGTTATTAATATTGTTGTTGTTACTGTTTGATATGCAGCCCACAATCCAGTTGGCCTTCTGAAATGCAAGTGCACACAGTTGGCTCATGCCCAGCTTTTCATCCACTAGAACTCCGAATTCCTTCTCCACAGGGCTGCTCTCAATAGTTTCTTCTCCCATTCTGTGCTCACATCTGAGATTCCCCTGACCCAAGAGCAGCACCTTGCACTTGGACTTGTTGAACTTCATGAGGTTCTTGTGGGCCTGCTTCTCAAGCTTGTCCAGTTCCTTCTGGATGGCATCCGATTCTTCTGTTGTGTCAACCGCACCCCTCAGCTTTCTGTCATCTGCAAACTTGTTGAGGGCGCATTCAGTTTCGCTGTCTGTGTCATTGATAAAGACATTAAAGAACACCAGTCCCAAGGCAGAGCCCTGAAGGAATACCACTCATCACCAGCCTCCATCTGGACGTAGAGCCATTGACCACAACCCTCTGGCTGTGTCCATCTAGACAATTTCTTATCTACTGAATAGTCCATGTCTATCCAATTTGGAGATAAGGTTGTTATGTGTGACCATGTCAAAGGCCTTACAGAAGGCCAGGTAGATAACATCAATTCATCTTCCCCTATTGACTCTTGCAGTCACTCCATCATAGAAGGNAGACTGAGTCTGGCTCAGAGTTTACAATGAAGGATCACAATGAGAAGGCAAAATGGAGGAAGTTGCATATCTGTAGCAGAAGCTCAGCAGCAACAGCTATCTACAAGAGCAAGAAGAGCAAGCCTAGATACTTCACCTATAGCTTTTGGGCTTTTTCAAGCCTTGTGCTGGAAGGTTCCAATGCAGGGCCAGGGATCTGGGCTACATCTCTTCCACTGAGGAGTTCACTTTGGGGACCCTCTGGCTTGTCACCTCATGTTTTCTTTGTGTAACTGGCATGCAGATGGAAGACTACAAGGACAGGACTGAAGCAAACTGTCAGGGCATGGACGCAGTCCTTGAACTTATAAATGTCCCAGTAACATACACATAGCTGTATAGAACTACTGCGGCAGCGGTGAGCACACTCATGCACAGACACACCGACAGCAAGAGCCAACAACAACGACCATTTTGTTAACCAAAGTCTTCTCTTTTATACTTTTTCTTATCTGTCCATGTATACATATGTCACACTCTATTAGCCAAGCACTTTTGTCCATGAGTCTTAGACCATCTTCTGATAGATAGTTCACATCTCTCCTCATGCTGGTAAGACTCAAAACACATCTTGTTTTTCTCTCTTTCTTTCTTTCTTCTACTTTCCCATGGCACTGCAAGGCCATAGACTTGTTTTTCTCCACTTTCCCATGCTCATAGCTGCATCCTTCTCAGGCCGAAGGTGTCTTCAGCACAAAGAAGAAATGGACCTCAGGAATGCTCTGGTCCTGCCTGCTGCTCAGAGCTGGGTGAGCCGCAATACAGAATGGGCTCCTGGCTCTCCTCAGGCTATAGAAAGGACTACCTCCTCCTAGAGGGGGACCTGCAAAATGTTCTGACCAGAGTAAGCTGTTCATTCTGCGGACAAGAAGAAGAAAGCATAGGCACCAGCTGTCATTGGGGTGCTGATGACTGGCCTGGTAAATTCAGGGTAAAAGGGAATTGCCTCCTGACTTAGCACACTGTCAAGCTCACCAGCACATCTTTTGTATCTTTACAATCTCCTTTCCCAGGCTGCATGGAATGTAGATATTTTATATTTTCACCTGGTCTGTTAGGGTTTGGGTTTTTTGGTTTTTTGGGGTTTNATCAGATTGGCCAGGCACTATTTACCCCCAGTGAAGTCATTATGCTCCATAGACTATGTAGAAATTTCTAACAGCCTGTGAAAAGAAACAAAAAAGAGAGAAAAGGAGAGAAAGAAAGAAAGAAAGAAAGAAAGAAAGAAAGAAAGAAAGAAAGAAAGAAAGAAAGAAAAGAAAGAAAGGAAGAAAGAAAGGAAGAAAGAAAGAAAGACAAGAAAAGACTGAGTCTGGCTCAGAGTTTACAATGAAGGATCACAATGAGAAGGCAAAATGGAGGAAGTTGCATATCTGTAGCAGAAGCTCAGCAGCAACAGCTATCTACAAGAGCAAGAAGAGCAAGCCTAGATACTTCACCTATAGCTTTTGGGCTTTTTCAAGCCTTGTGCTGGAAGGTTCCAATGCAGGGCCAGGGATCTGGGCTACATCTCTTCCACTGAGGAGTTCACTTTGGGGACCCTCTGGCTTGTCACCTCATGTTTTCTTTGTGTAACTGGCATGCAGATGGAAGACTACAAGGACAGGACTGAAGCAAACTGTCAGGGCATGGACCCAGTCCTTGAACTTATAAATGTCCCAGTAACATACACATAGCTGTATAGAACTACTGCGGCAGCGGTGAGCACACTCATGCACAGACACACCGACAGCAAGAGCCAACAACAACGACCATTTTGTTAACCAAAGTCTTCTCTTTTATACTTTTTCTTATCTGTCCATGTATACATATGTCACACTCTATTAGCCAAGCACTTTTGTCCATGAGTCTTAGACCATCTTCTGATAGATAGTTCACATCTCTCCTCATGCTGGTAAGACTCAAAACACATCTTGTTTTTCTCTCTTTCTTTCTTTCTTCTACTTTCCCATGGCACTGCAAGGCCATAGACTTGTTTTTCTCCACTTTCCCATGCTCATAGCTGCATCCTTCTCAGGCCGAAGGTGTCTTCAGCACAAAGAAGAAATGGACCTCAGGAATGCTCTGGTCCTGCCTGCTGCTCAGAGCTGGGTGAGCCGCAATACAGAATGGGCTCCTGGCTCTCCTCAGGCTATAGAAAGGACTACCTCCTCCTAGAGGGGGACCTGCAAAATGTTCTGACCAGAGTAAGCTGTTCATTCTGCGGACAAGAAGAAGAAAGCATAGGCACCAGCTGTCATTGGGGTGCTGATGACTGGCCTGGTAAATTCAGGGTAAAAGGGAATTGCCTCCTGACTTAGCACACTGTCAAGCTCACCAGCACATCTTTTGTATCTTTACAATCTCCTTTCCCAGGCTGCATGGAATGTAGATATTTTATATTTTCACCTGGTCTGTTAGGGTTTGGGTTTTTTGGTTTTTTGGGGTTTTTTGAGGAAGAATAAGAGAAATTAGGAAGAAACCTAAAAAGACACTGTGAGCTGAGAAGTGGGGATGACTGAAAGGCTTGGCTGGGAGACAATGTTTACCACAAATAATGAGAATAATTAAGCACTAATCTGACTTGACTGTACAGATGGATTTCCAGCCTAACAGAGCAGGGAATTAGCACATTTTCCCAAGGGGAGCTCCTGAGCAGTGAAGCACAATTCATGCCTGAGAGTTAAATCTCAGTATGGCTCTTTGCTGTGAAATTACTGCACTGCTGAAAATACACACACAGACAAGCTTGCATACCAACGCTGAAAGAAAAGCTGTGTTGGCATTTATAAGATTGTAGAGGTCAACGTTAATTTTGTCAGATTTACTAATTGTTTTCAAACTGTGTCTTTTGTTTAAGCTTATTTAAAAGTAAACTCTGACATACTGTGATTTGGTTTTAAATACCTTTTGGTATCAGTCATTCTGAATTATAAATAGCTTCATCCTTCTTCCTTCTTATCAAACTTTGACATATGCAAGATAATAAGGAGGATTTTAGAAATATTGATGCAAACCAGCCACCTCTGAATCATGTCAAGTCAATAGTCCCTAAGAGTTAATGTTCAAATCATACAGGAAATGTGTAGTAAGGGGTTGTGGAAGGGAGAGAAACTCTATGGATTTTGAGCCTGAACCGACTCATTATTCACTTCATTTAAAATTATTAAAGACAATTTTGTAAGCATGTGTCCATTTTCCATCTGTTTAGAGAGTTATATGGCAGTATGACTACAAGTGAGCACAGTTAAACGAAGATAGACATGTCTTAGTGCATGCTGTAGGTGGATTGCTGTCAACACCAAGGCTAAACTAGGGGGACTAGGGGAAAGATGAGATTTCATACTAGCATTTCTCTACACTTGTAGTCCTGTGGGTATTTCTGTGTTCTGCCTTGTTCCTTGAGATAAAAATGTTTTCATTCTCTAAATAAAGATTTGCTAGATTTGCTTTCCTACAAGAAATCTTCCACGGACTGAATAAGGGCCACCCTATCCACTCAAGTCCTTGTCCTTAGAAATACTACACCACATTAACAGAAAAGTGATGGCACAAGAGGCAATAGAAATCCGGACTCCCACTTGGGGGTTTCCATTGTGTTTTTTTCTGAAATAGCTTGGTTCCAAACCTTCAATCATTAGTATGCAACCAAATTTTGTACATGTGAGCATGATCACTGGAATGCTCCCACTGGTGAAATAGTTCATATACCTTAGGTATTGGAAGGACTGAATTCTGTGTAAAATGGTGGTGTTTTCCACAACTTCTCTGTCCTATGCATGTTTTCAGGTCATGTCTGTCATTTTATTGCCATGTCAAGCTTTTCCTTGGAGAACCAACAGAGCTAGGAGACAGCAAGTTCATTTTTGTCTATTGAAAAAAAGATACAATATACCTGCAGAAATGTAGTTTACAAGATATGTAAAATAATCCTCCTGGCCTACCTCACCACTGATACAGTTTCAGCTGGAGCCTACAATTCTGGGCATCATACTTCAAGAAGACTACAAATGAAACAAAGAAAAGTCCAGAGGTGAGAAAATTGAATAATCAGAAGCTTAGAAGACATCACTGTGGATGCAGAGGATGTGGCATGAAGGGAATTTGCTTAATCTGGAGAAGACAGAGGGTAGCATGACAACAGTCTGCGAGCATGCAAGAGGGTATCACAAAGAGGAAAGACTTAGCCTGATTTCCACGTAGACATGACAAAAAAAAATGAAACTCACTTTCAAAATGGAAGACTGATAATCTTTAATATTTTAATAATTGCCTATTTTCAGAAATAGGACAGCAGTTAGCTTTTTTTGCATGGAGAGGAATGATGGAGATAGTGGAATCTTCTTCATGGAAGGCCTTCAGACAAACGTCTCCATCTATGAATAGACAATCCTGTGTACTAGCAAGGGGATAGTTAGAAGACCTCAGGAGAGCCCATCCAGCCCTATCTTCTGTTAATGTAAGCAACAAAATTCACATCTGCATTCTAAGGGCAGGAGTTTTATTAGTGGCAGTAGAGAAAAAGATGGAAAGGACCAAAACATGGTTTTCAGACCTCAAATGGAGCTTGTAAAGCATCAATAATGTTGTCTTTTGACCAGCGAAAGAGAAAGAAACAACTTGAAAAGATAAGCACAAAACTCTAATATGACCTTTCAGGAAAATATTTCTTCCTACTCTAGCATCTCTTGATCATTTTTCCTGCTCTTTGGATTTTATTTCAGGGTAGAAAAACACAAATGAGACCCCTACAATGACATTAAGGCAACATACTTCAAACTCTTTTTACCAAAATTATGTAAAAACTCTTAGTTGTAACAGTGATGTTTATAATGATGAAATTAATGGGCTTTGCTATGTCCAAAACACAAGTAGCAGACCTGGGAACAAGCAATACCCACTGTTAAGCTACACTAAGTTGGCGAGAATAAAATCTTGCAATTTTCTAGTGGAGCTCTTTTCAAAAGTAAGTGAAAATGGGATCTAATGACATTCAAGTAATCTACTCAGGTTGCTAAGGCTGAGTGGAAGATAGTTTTGATGGAAATCTGAGATTGAGCATGTATTTAAAAATACAAAAATGAAAATAAAATTTTTCTTTGTTATCGCATGAATCAGCAGCTGCATGTTACTTAGGGAGGAAGAAGGCTGCAAAAAACTAGGGAGAGAAACTAATGCAAAAGACTATAAAGAAATGGAGCTGTCTTGCTTTAAAAAAAAAAAAAGGCAAAAAAAAATTCAGCATGGATCCATATGGTGTGAGATTTCTCTTCTGTGACATTTTTATTAAGGTTATGTATATGACCGTTCATCTTCATTCTGCTGGTGCTAATTGCTGTCTATTGGCCCCTTCGCTACTGTGTACAGAGAACACATGCTTCCCCTCGACACTGCCATCGCTGCGAGTGCACTGGATTGTTCTGCTGTCCACAGATAGGAACCTGCTGCTGCTGCCTGACCGCAACAGCTGGGAATATTCTGCTTTTAAAAGCTTATCTTGTTGATACTTGAGTTGAGCTATTACACAGTGGAACAAGCAAACAGAATGAATGGACTCTCTGCGGGCAACTCATGGTAACAAAAAAAGCTTCCATGTGCTTTTGAATGTGTCTCTTGTCTTGGAATTGACAGTGATGTTTAGCATGGAAGTTTCCTGCAACAAAATCATGATGGTATAGAGCCAGGAACAGGCTAAAAAGAAACATGCTCAGAAGACATGTTCAGCACTTAAGCTTCTTTGCAACTCTAAGCAACATTTAGAGACCAATCCTGCAAAGGTTTACTCACGTGGATGGTCCTGCTGAAATGCAAGGAAATGTTTTTTTCTCTAGAACACTTAATTTGATTAAGAATTACTTTTATGCACAAAAATTAGTGTGTAAAGCATATTCCTTCAATTTTCTATGGGGCTTTTACATGATCTGCCTGAGAATCAGGTTATTTATTTATCATTATTAGGGTCATGCACACTCATATATATTGCATGTACAAGCAGATCAGAGCAGAGAAACACAAATATTCCCATGTTATGGATGGACCACCCAGGAAAATACAGAAATCTATTAATTTTGCTTATCACTTAGACTCCAATTTAACAAAACATCTAATGGTGTCATGAATTTTTCTGTCATGAAGGAAGTGTTACAATCATCTAATCTGACTTCCTACATAATGTAGATTAATGTATGATTTCCCCAAGCAATTCTGACTTATACATCCATACATTTTAGTTCAAACTGTAGAGGTTAGCTATGGCAATAAGAATAATTGTCAGACTTAGGTTCATGCAATTAGTGATTCTTAAACTGTTACCTTAACACATTGCCTTTTGTGAATGGTGCTGCACTTAGCCATGCCCTGAACTACACACCAGCCTGCCTACAGACTCCACATGACCTCTAGGCAGGAAAATCTCTCTTCTGAAGTCTTAATGGAGGTGTTGTCTGAGCAAGCACAGACCCTGAGTGACATGTGCATTATTCTGTGCGTGGACGAACATCTGAAAATTTGGCTCTCAGACCACACTGCGCAATCTGTGAGAGTTGAACTTGACACCTAACAGCCAGATGTACTGGTTACTTTGGTCTCACAGTGATGGTGATTCTTGCTGTACGACCGCTGTTTTAACCCATTAACATCACTTAAGTGGCCAAGTGTAATTGGCAGAGGCGACCATGGATACGTGGCCTTTTCCTGCTTTCTTGATGGTAATTTTGGCTAAAGGAAAAACTATTCTCTTTCCTCTCCCTACCACTTCTGCATTGTGCCATTTTCTCATTTGTGATTATGCAATTGTTTATATGAAAAAAAATGGATGAAACTTGGAAGTGAATTCATGTGTTTTCCTGTTCTATTAAAAAGGTGAGACTTCCTTCAAGAGAGATTGATATATTTAAAAAAGGAGATAATATGGAGTCAATAAAAAATTAATTTTTTCTGCCTTTATCACTGTAATGAAAAATTGAAAATTATTTGCATCTGAAAAAAAAATCTGAATACATGTACAGACTACTTTCACTACCTGGCACTATTTAATGCCTTTCTAATTATTATATTTATTCATGTTTGAAATGAAACTGCTTCCAAAGAAAGTGCTGAGAACACTTGAAAATTAAACATCCCAATTATCCTGCTATTTCTTTTCTTACTAAAAAAAAAATTACTCTAATTCAATGAAAAATATTATTATTATTACTATTATTTGCCCAGACTTCATTAAGGCTAAGATGCACCTCAAGAGGCTCACCAGCAGTAACAAACACATATGTTTATGCATATATATATATATAGTTAGGCTGAAGATGGCATAAGAGATTACTCTGAGGAAGAGTTCTCACTTACTGACAAGAGATAAAATTTTGAAGGATACCAAGGTTACTAACAACTCCAGAAATCATTACCAAAACAAAATCAAAGAGAAACAAACAAAACAAAATATACAAAAAAAATCCACAAAACAAAACCAAAAAAAAAAAGCCAACCCCCCCCCCAAAAAAATCCCAAATCCCACCCTCCCTCCCCTCTCCCCAAAAAAACCCAATTAGAAAAATAATATACTATTCATTTTAACTGAGATATAAACCTGCCTCTGGTCAACAGATTATCTTGTCACTTTTGTAGCACTTCTCTAGGGTCCTGGCCAAATTCTTGAGGCACATTTTCATTTTGGGGCTGTGATGATACCCAGGTGGGTCTAGATGTAGTATCCCACATTTTTTTTACAAAACCAGTGGTTTCATGTGCTGTCCATCTTCAGGTCTGTCCCAGAGTTGGCTGCATTTTAGATGATCAGGGAAAGTGGTTCTTGTGTTCACATTTTTATTTAATTTGACAAAATTGGACATTGTTGTTTGTAATCTTTAATTTTTTGTGGCTACAAATATACCTAAAAGCTAATCTTGAGTAATATTTTGCTGTTCTTCTCTTCTTTTCTTTCTTGTCCCTACCAAAATTCTGTCTTTGCTCTTATTTGAACACTTCTTGACCCACAGGCTTCTGGGACGACAAGTCAAATTACTACCTCTCTTTGTTCCCATGTGCAAGAAAATAAAGTTGTCGTCCTTGCTTGGCGAAGGGAGGACCAGACAACACATTTGGATAAGCACCTTGCCAGATTTGAAATGTCTTGTAGAATTCTGTTAATGTTTCTCTGCCATGCATGAGGCTTGCATCAAGTGCCTTTTTCAACAGCATCACTGTAGACAACCATTTATCAGGTGTATATTGTATGGCAGTGTGGTGTTTGGAAATTCCATTTGCCATATGTTATTCATGATCCTTGCTCACAGCCTTCATTTGTCAGGGGATTTAGAACTCAGCTGTGTTTAGTTTTTGGGGCTTGAGAACAAGTTGACCTACAGGCAGACACCTAATGATATAATTTGTTCAGTGCAAAAGGTTTGACTGCCCTCTATCAACCTTTATGCAGACAACTCCTTTGAATACAGTAATGGATGACAATATCAAAAGCATAAATCTCGGCAAACTTCAAGGTTTCCTGGAAAACATGACTCTTAAACTTTAGGCACATAGACATTTGGCACAATGTCAGAAACTTTCTGGACTATTCATTTATCCAACTCTGGCCAAAAATAACCAAAGACTCTATGTGTCTGTTGATTTGTTTTGAAATACACTCAAAACGGCAAAGAAGTTAAAAAGTAAGAGACCAGCAATTGAGAAACAAGACTTCTGAAGTATGAAAGATCCCTTTTTTTATCTTACAACATGTGGTGCTAACAAGGCAGGTCACGTCCCTCTTACAAAACGTTGTCTGTGAACTTAGTGTGGTTAACTTAGTGAGTAGAAATGACATAGTTCAGGTTCCTTATGGTTTTAGAAGGTAGTAAATAGAGGCCCTTGCCAGCAGACCTGCTTCAGAGGAGAAGAACCATGCTGATGACTATGGGCTCATGTCCGTGGGCAGGACAGAGCAGCCAGGGTACTGGTCTTCTTCTTAAGCCTGGTTGACTTCCAGGGTCACAGTTTAACTTTTTTTTTTTATTATTTAAATCTGTCCCACTCTTAACTCTATGCTTCCTATGTGATAATCCCTAGCATTTTATTCTTCCTCTTCTATGTATACTCTTTCTACTTTCTACTACTTTCTACTTCTACTCTACATCTACTAGCAGGAGGAAGAGAAACTATCTTCCTCTTCTCTACTCAACCTCCGTTGGTCTTTCCTCTTGGCATGCATTCTCCTTTCCTAAGCAGAATGGGTGGTCAGGGGACACCACAATGCTACACTTCCACTTTGTCTTGTCATTCGGGTCTCTTGCTGCCTTGCCTGGGAGAACCTATTGCTATGCCAATGGGCATTCGCAGCTCCAAAATGTGCCCTTGATAGCACATGATGTCACTGTTGGGACTTCAACCCTTCCAGCACTATTAGGTTTGATTTTAAAGTATAAGGAAATGGGAGAAAAACAAGCTCTTTTTTTTTTCTTTTTTTTTTTTAATTATTGTCAACACAGTGTCTTTAAGCAACTTTGAAGACCCATGAAGTTGGCTGCACTGTTCCTCACCTTTCCTGCTGCAAATCCAGCACCCCTTTTAACAGCTTGATGTTTTCTTCATTAAATCCTTTTTCACCCTCACTCTTGCCAGAATGCTTACATATCCCAATAGGAGTGATCAGAAAAGAAGGGTAATTATTATAATTTATGAAAAAGTCATTTGCTTTGTTACTGCTTCACGGTATTCCTCTTGTTATTAAGCAGATGAAGAGTTACGGTATTTTGCATTTTGATTTTTATCTACGCAATGTCTACTGAAAAACAAGCCCTTATTTCTGTTTGGAGCTCTTGGCTGCACTGTGTAATCCCTGTAATAGTGCCAATAGCAGTAATGATACAAGAAAATATAAAGTAGTTTTCCAAAAAACACAGTGCACAGACTGCACGAGTTCTTGCAAGGGATTTGTGACAAACTGGCTGGCAAAAGCAGTTGTATCTTCTGGTTTTGAGCTGCTTCTACAGATGCAGATTTGAAGATGCAACAAGGTTCTCTCCGAAAGCCAAGCTGCTTGTGAAGGAGGCAGGAAGAGAAACTACACTCTGCTCTTGGAAAGAAAATATTCTGTAGGCTGCAAACATTGGAGTATGGCTTTTAGGGACCTTAAGGGAAATTACACTTCTTTTAGTGTGACTGTTCTACGTACATGAAACAAAGGTGGCCAAGGAAGGCCAAGAATAGGTAGTGGAAAATAGTAAAAACAGAAGCAGATTGGAAGAGAGGTATGGAGGGAAAAGGTAAAGCAGGCAGCACATTTTTAATTTCCTAACATAGGGAAGTAACTTCTTGCCTGTACATAGCTTGGAGACTTCTCTCTCTGCCTCAGAAACACACTTTCAGTACTGCTGAAGACAATCTTTTGTGTTTGAGAGCTTTTCTGTTTTCTCTAGCTATAGGAATTCTTTTTCTAATAATCTAATGAGAAATACTTATTACCACTCCCAATAAAAGGGGTTTAAAAATGAGCAGCAAAGATTATTTTGATACTCACATAGTGGTAATACACATGTATGAGAGATGTCTAGCGTTACTTTTCCCCATCAGGTGCTTACTGCAGCTACTACAGCTGTGTTAAAAATTCATGAACACAGCCAGGCTTATGAAGGACTGTGATATCCTCACTAAAGAAATGGTCTGGTACACTGAGCCCAGAAGAAGCAGCACCCTGCTGCCAAACAAAAACATCTGTCTTGCTGTGTGGTCCTATCAGGTAATTCACTCTTTTACCAGAAAGTCAGATTTTGAGGTGGAAAGATAATGAAAAGCATCAGTGCTGCATTTTGACATTTGCAAATAGGAGATCTAGGGCTCCAGAATTTGGCTCATCTGAAACTGTTGAACATGTGTGTAGTTTGATTTGGCTCTGCTCATAGCACAAGTTATCCCAGTCTTCTTTCGTGAATTATTTGGCAGGCCTTCTTCCCCTGCCCCCACAAAACTGACAATTTTCTATAGTAAATCTCAGCTCTGAAAATTCCATCCTAATTCTGCATCCAGGCCTGATATAAATCAACTAGTTTCCTCCAGCGGACCTATGCTGGTTTCTGCCAGCTCATCATCCAGCTCCGAGTATTTCCTCATATACATTGTTCCTTACACGCATTGTTCCTTCTGGTTTAACCAGTCCTTGCTCCCCTCTCTAACTAGGCAAAGTGGCAAATTGTAGTAGGCATGTCCTAATTGCCTTATTGCAAATGAAACTCCTTTTCCTTTCAGATTCCCTGCACAGCCTGGTAGGACCTCCCTGCCTTTATTCATCTCTGTCTCATCCTGACAGCACCACTAAGGCACCATATTGACAAGTATTTTCATAAATTATATTCACCATGACTAAAGAAAGATACTAAGCTCTTAGAGAGTATCCAAAAGAGGGCAATGAAAATGGTGAAGGGCCTTGAGATGAACCTGTAAGAGGAGTGGCTCACGTCACTTGGTCAGTTCAGCCTGGAGAAGAGGAGGCTGAGGGGAGACCTCATTGCAGTTACACCTTCCTTGTGAGGGGAAGCAAAGGAGCAAGCACTGATCTCTTCTCTGTGGTGATCAGAGACAGGACCTAAGAGAACGGCCTGAAGCTGTGCCAGGGGAAGTTTGGGTTGGATATTAAGAAAAGGTTCTTCACCCAGCAGGTGACTGGGTGCTGGAACAGGCTCCCCAGGGAAGTGCTCACAGCACCAAGCCTGACAGAGTTCAAAAAGCATTTGAACAATGCTCTCAGGTACATGGCGTGACTCTTTGGGATGGTCCTATGCAGGCCTAAGGGCTGGACTCGATGATCCTTGTGAGTCCCTTCCAACTCAGCCTATTCTGTCATTCTGTGATTATGGGGAAATCTTATCCCAAAAACCAGATGACTTTGTAGGAATTGGGTTTGGGTAAAACGTTTTTGCCCCTGGCTAATCCATGTCAGGGCAAAACTGAGATGGACTGAGGGAATTCATTGTAGAGCAGTAGCTGCTAGCACAGCGGTCTGTAGAAATCTCTAGTTCCTTCGAGAGAAAAGTGCAAAACTCATTAAGAAAAAACCCTCTTTATTTTTATAAAAGTGAGTGGGATGTCTTTGAAGTGAATCAAGATGACATCTGAAGGGCTCTTGCAGTGTCTGGTTTATGAAACGTATTAGAAGTTCGTATTTATTCACGGCTTCAAACACTGAAAGCTGGTGGAGTGACAGCTGGTGGCAGAAGGGATTTTGTCCACTGTCGCTTATGGAGATCGGGCTGGATCCCAGCCTTGACAGTGCTTTCTCTGAGGGTTGACTACTTCTGTCTTCAAAGGAAAATGATGGCAGTCGCCACTTGTGATCTATAAGAAGTAAAAAGAGGAGAGAATCTTCTGAAACAACCTTTGGGGAACCCCAAAGTGAGGGAAGTAAGGACAGTGGAAATGGAGGAATGAGATGAGAAGCACGGTCCTAATCAACATTTCTGCTCTGGACTTAGTCTGGTGGATAGACTTAAAAGAACACTTGGCTTGGGCCTATTTGCGGTTCTAAACAAATATTTACTCAGTCTTGACAAGCTCATTAACTCTTCATGTACATATCTTTATGCAGTGTACAGCCAAATCATCAGAAGCTGCTGGCTGATTTTTAACATATATTTATATGTGTCAGGAAAGTGTAAACTTTTAATTTCATCCAGCTTTTATTTAACTGATTTGGCATCCATGGACTGTGGTCTGTAAACTGGCACAGCAGCACTGCAGTCAATGGACCTAAACTGGGTTCTTCTCAGTAATGCAGGCTTTGGCTGTTCACCTTTTGGCATACAGTTACAACTTTAAATTCAAATATTTCAAATCGCAAAGATTGTTCCATTAGCTAAGTATCGTAAGTCATGGCAAACAGAAATACAGTAAGTGTGTCATTATGTTCTATAGAAAATCACAGGAAAATATTTTAAAAGAGCCAGACACATTCAATTTTAACACTTATATTGGATGAGAGTGCCTAGGAACAGACTGTTACAATGGAACCTAATAAAAAAGCCCTCCAAAGGAAAGATTTAATAAATCATGCCCTACCTTAATGACTGTAATCTGTGAGGAAGTGAGCAGTGAGAAGCCTTGCTGTGAAAAGAACTCAGCACCTCACCCCATGTTAGGACTCTGTAACAGGAAAATATCTATTTTTCTCTGTATTTGTTGACACATTAATTCAGTTGAGTGCTAAGTGTGTGTGCTGCAGAGGGTTGAATGTATTATGCAGTTACTATCTATTGAGTACTATTATCTTCCATCTTTACAAGAATCTTTAAGTTCAGGGTTTCTTGTGATTCATACAAAACCAAATAATTCTTTCCATCAGAGGTTCCCTACAGGAAGGAAGCATGGTGAGGCAAATCCTCAGGGCAGTGGCACACAGTAGTATATAGCCACTTTTGCTAAGGCAATGAACTATGGGTAACTCACATTTCATATCCTTCCAAGGAGACTTTAGGGGATATGCCACGGGTTTGAGTGATGTTGTCTTTATGCCTCTTTTGACACAGAGGTCTGAGTTAGATTTTTTTTTAATTATTATTCCACTTGTTTGAATTGGCTAATTCTGTTAGAAACAGTAAGGATCAAACATTTTTTTTTTTAGAAGATGCTCTGTCTCCTGCTGTCTCTGAAGCCAAGCAAGTAATAGAATATGCACAAAGGCTGCCAACATTTTTGGAGCAATGGCTGTAGTCACTTTAGGAAATTTAATGTAGGTTCCCTCATGAAGAAAACTTTCAGTGAGACATATAAAAAACAATGGAGCTTTTGTATTCAAGCTTGCTCTTCTGCCAGAGCCCCTGTCTCTCTTTCCAGCTGGTGCACCCTACTCCTCCTTCCATCACTCTTTAGAGGACCGTAAATGCACTTTAGAGCCCAGTTCAATAGGATGGAGGCAGTCTTGCCATGCAATTCATTGGTTACCTGTCACATCTAAAGGTATCAGTGGCAGTTAAAAAGAGCTATTTGGGGCTGGTGACTGAAATTTATTTAACCTCCTATTAAATCTGAGGCTGCAGTATACATACATGCATAGGTGTTATGGTAAAAAAACCTTCTGGAAGATTGCTATGGCATTTCTAGTGTCTGGTTGAATCCATAAGAAGAGATCTGTGTGGAAATAGGGAGGGTCTGTGGGTGATGTGACAAATGGGTCTGATTCTTGAAAAGGACTACTCCTCTCCACAGGGAGAGGAAATACAATCAGCACAAAAGTGAGTAACCATAACCACGTATATTTAATATCTTGTGTAAGATGGATTTTTTCCTCAGGGCCTTCCATGAGCCTTTGACTGCCCTCTATATGCTCCCAATCATCCTACAAAAAGGCAGCCACTCTGCCTTGCCAGGGACCGTGAGCACCAAAGGGCTCTGCCTCCTCAAGCCAGACTGAAAGGGAGAGAGATGGGAAGACAACATGCTGATACAGGGGAAGCAAAGGAAAACAGAGGGAGAGAGATGTGTAACCTGATCTATCTAATAACATTAAGAATGATAGTGATTTTCCACTCTATCTAGTAGGTCAAATGATCTTATAATGCAGTGTTAGAAAGAAGATGGAAATATTTTCATTTTCTCTCAGAGTCAATATTTCTCTAGTTGGAAATTAATCATGGTAAAAGAAGTTTAAGAGGAGTCTGTCAAGGTTTATTTAGGCTTCAAAATAACTTTTTAAAACACTGGCTTTTGTTGTTTTTGCAGGTTTAGAGGTCAGAGTTTCCCTCCACAGCATTCTTCTTTTGACAAATGATCTTTTCAGCAGTCAGCCAGGTATTTTTTTTTCATTTTAAAGTGACTTCTTGTGTGTCCTGCCATAAGCAAAACTCTGCAGATACAGTGGAAAAGGTAGAACAGTCAGCTCTATTAGTGTCTTGTGAATAAAACAAGATGTCTTACCCTTTTTTCTGATTCTTTTTGAATTTAGGTAATACCTTATGAAGTTGCTAAGCCATGGAAACCTCC
The DNA here is from genome assembly GCA_013396755.1 of Sclerurus mexicanus. Classification (NCBI taxonomy): domain Eukaryota; kingdom Metazoa; phylum Chordata; class Aves; order Passeriformes; family Furnariidae; genus Sclerurus; species Sclerurus mexicanus. Next base: position 221,833 of record VWZF01004011.1, read on the forward strand.
AGTAGAATGCCTGTATTTAAGGCAGCTAGCCAGTATCTATAGATGTTCAGGTTATCTGGAAACTAGCTGTAAATTGCAAGACCTGTAAGATTTCAGAAGAAAGGGTGAGAATAACTTTTCTACCTGTGAAATAGTATTAATAGTCTTTTCACTAGATTCTTTGTCCTTTCCAGAAATTCAAGATGAAAAAGATATACCAAAACAATTAGTTTGTCTGCATCAATGATGTCTAAACTGGATTACTCAGGCAGAGATTGGGCTCCGTAACACAGCTGCTTTTCGCAGCAGCCTGGATTTTAGAATGGAGTGCCTCAAGAAAGCAACAAATAGCACAGCTTTCCCTTTGTCACTTCATTTGTGAAGCTGAATCAGATTCTGTCCCACACACCAGAAATAGCTCTCAAAAATCTGAACAATTCACCAGGAGGGCTCTTGAGATCCACAGCAGGAGCAAAGCTGGCTGCACCTCCCTGTGACTTAACCACAGTGGAAGGCAGGAACCTCACTGAGGGCCTGCGACTCTGAAATGTTATTTCTTCTTATCACACATCAGAACACATCTGTAGACGCTATCTGGCAATGATGCCAGATGTTTTGGTTCCCTTTATCATCATGCATTGATTATTTCTTGTTTGTTCAAGGCTTGTTTATGGTTTTACATTTTGTTTCTTCAGTGACAAATTTAATTTCTCAGTGATAGGTGCTTGTTATTTTGCTAGACAAGTTTAATGTGCTGCTGCTTCACTCCAAGGGAGCTTTGCAAGTCAGTAGTAAAAAAAATATTAATGAGCAAATAATGTTTCAAGTGTATCTATTGTTGCTGCAATTTCTGCAATGGCATTCCTTATTTAAGCTTCCTTTAAGAATTCACCTAAGAACTACAGATTTTGGTCCATGTCTATTATAAATTTGGTTAACTGTAAGCATATATACACCAGAAGATAATAGATCTTTCCCTGGAAGGCAATTCAAGCAAATCATTATGACATGCCTTATCTGGAGGCTCAGACCCAAACTGAGACATAAAGTGCCTCCCAGAGAGCCTGAGCCTCTTTTGACCACAGCACTGTACAACTTCATACAGGTTGATATAAAATCTGTTTGCTACAACAGACAGCCACTGCTTTAGACTGAAGGCTTAAAGTCTGAAAGCCAGCTACACAAAAGATGATTGCATGTGCTTCTGTGTGTGTCTTGTTTTGTAAATATTCATCTATCAGTGAATTACTAACACCAGGCAAGGAGGGCTCTCTGTTTCAAAGCCTTAAGCACAGTAGTGCCTGCATTTGCCAAATACACTTAGTGGGTCGAGTTCTGGGCGAGCTGCTTGTCATAAAGCATTGCTACTCTGTACGGAACATGTTTTTGCCTCTCTGCAGTTGGGTGTGGGCAGGGAAGGGTGAAATGGGGAGAAGAGGAAGGGCTGAAATGAAGGACCAGACTAAGTTCTCTGGAAACCAGGGATCACAAGCCATGAATCATCCAGTAAATACAGAGCCAAACGTTTGGATGAACAGAGCCCTTAACAATTAATTAATTGTTGACTTTAACTGCCTGTGCTGCAGATGTGCTATCATTTTTACAGACCAGTCCCTCACCAATCTCTTTAAGTTGTTTACAAAGTAATTGGTAAATGCAAAAAAGAAAAAAAGTTCTTGTATGAAAATTACTTCCACAAATGCACGGATGCGTAGGCGTGCACACAATGAAAATAGGAGAAAGGTTGAAGTCTGCATGATGTTTGATTTTATGAGAGTTTATGAATGTCCCTTGGAAAAGACTTTATGTCTTATTCTCCCATGCTTCCTGGATTTTGATGTTTCCCATAAAAAAAGCAGAATATCCTTTCATTTACAAAATGAGTTGGATTTAACTCCATAATTTGTAAATATTTATACATATTTCCAAAGAATACATGGGCTGAACTGCATTTTTTCCTGATTACTTATATGCCTCAATATATCATCTTAGCTCCTACATCTTGTACATGCAAAACTGAACTTTCAGATGAAAAGTCTATGCAGAATGACAACAAATTGACAGATTGTTGCAAGAACAACAATCTAAGTGGCATGCAATTCAGACCTGAGCAAATGTGAACTTATTGTCCATTACAGTTCTTCAGGTTTTTTGGTGCAGAAGAGCTTTCTGATAATAGACCCAAGTCCTACAATCACTTGTGCACGTGCTTAACATTTTATACTATGTTCAGTGATTAAGTTGTACCAACCCACTGAGCAGAATTAATCTTATGGAAAGTTCTTCAAGATTACAGCTCAGGTGGTTTGAAGCTTATATGCAACATGGACTACAGAACAGTCATTTTAATTTCATTTATATTTCCTTTGCCACTAGTCACTACAACTACTACAAATTACTACAGAACAGTCATTTTAATTTCATTTATATTTCCTTTGCCACTACAGCCACTACAACCGAGGCAACATTGTTTTTTTAATGTTTAAGACACTTATGCAAATTAAAAGCATCACAAAAAATGGCAAGAGGAAGTTGAAACACCCAAAATTCTTTGAAAGGAAGCTGAGGCAGGTGTTCAGAATCAAAGACATCACATATGCTCGATCCAGGATTTACACATAAACTTGAGAAAACATCTGCTTACACTACTGGGTAACCTCACTGTGAGATCTTAAGGCACTTAATTCCTTTTTCACTGAGACACTCTGCAAATCCTTCTGCATAGGATAGGACATGGTAGTCAAAGCATTTACTGAAATGCAAAATTGTTTCGCTTTGATTTTTACCATGACCGTTCTTTCCCTCCAGGTTTCCTATTTCATTGAATGCATGGGTTTTCCTTCACTCCTAATCATTAAAAGGGTATCAGTGTGCATATGCATAAATGTGCATTTCTGCTAAGTTACGAAGAAAGGTGTAGAAATTTGAGTTTTTGATTATTCAACATGAGAGGTATTCATGAGACTGACTTAATAGAGGCATGTTTTAAAGAATGCTTTCAGCATTTGGAAAGTCAGATCATATTTTCTGGTCAGTTTGGAGACATTTAAAAATAGATTAGGAACCTGCACTTCTAGACCCTTCAGGGAGCACCCATCATCATCTCCCTCTTTGTCCCCTGGGTACATTCATGCAGAGAGGACACATCTCATGACTCACCACACTTGCTCCTGCAGCTCTGGACTGAAGAAAAGTTCACTGATGTTTATAGGATGTTTGTGGTGACCTCTGGGATACACTCTCATAATGAATTTCAGACTGTCTACCCAAGCCTTTCGACTATCTATCCAATCTCCCTGAATTCTTAACCTCACACTTCCTCCTGCTGCACGTCCTTCTGGGAGACACTGGATACTCAGGATGAAACATTTTAAAGCCAGTGCCTGCAGCCTTGTCAGTACATCCAACACAAGACCTGACTTTGTTGTTTATTTTAGCGCAAATCTCCACCCTCTTCACTTGTTCACAGGAAAGGCTTTTTCTTACAGATCATAGCCCTGCACTTGAGAGAAATCTTCCCTTTTTTTTTTTTTTTCTTCTTCCGGGGCTTCTATTTTTCTCACCAAAACACAGAAAAAGTATTCTGTAAGAACTATGTCTAAGACCCTGGGATCCTTGTAATGGAATACAAGTTAAAAACAACTTTTTCTGTTGCTTTATGCATCCCCAGAGTTAATTATTATGACTTAAAAAAGAAATAACCCCTGAATCCTTACTTCTTCATAAAGCCATCCTTTAGTAAGCTGACCTAACAGAAACTGGAAGCCCTAACTAACCCCTTGGCTGATACATGATTTATCTATGCCAGGGTGAAGTGTTTCACATATTAGCTGGAGGAAATGCACTTCTACTTTGTAATCTTGATAAATAGTTACTGAACTTATTTATTTTTTAATGTTCATTTTAGCCATTCATCATTATTTTGAAGATCTTTTGCAAATACTGTCTGGAAATTTCTGACGAGTGATGCATTCATAAAAAGAAAGCTGCACAAAAGAACAAGGTTAGAAAGAAAACTCCCTCAAATAAAAAAAAGCTGATGCCAACACACTAGACAAATGAACATTAGCACTGGACAAAACAGACAGCACACAAACTACATTAACATTGCAGATGGTTTCCTCTGACCATACTTAATGTTCTGTGCTTCTTTTACAAGTGTCTTATGAAGAGTTAATGAACTAAAGCAACAGCAAGTCAGTGTAGTTCCCACTGCCCTCTCCAAACCCAAAGCCAGGGGACTGGAATGAAGTGTATGAGAAGGGAAGGTAGGTGACTCTGCCTTTATGGAGAATCACTCGTGTGGAAACAATTAAATGCTTTCTATAGCCAGGACTAATTTTTTTACTAAATGGCTTGTTAATAAACATGCTTAGAGTATGTTTACCAGCATCATCTGATTTCACCCGAGTACTATAAGCATGAGTCATCTGTGTGATTGACTAGCAGTTTTTCTGAATCTTTAAAAACATGTTGTCTCAGAAAGCACTATTATTTTTCATGTAAAGATCACAGGTTTGAATTGGCTTTACCACCCTGTTGCTTTTAAAGCAAATGGTGCAATGAGGATGATGGAAATGCTGAATAATGCAGCACAATACTTAAGTCTCTGTCAAAAAATCATGTTTAACCTATTTCTGGATATGAAAGATAGAGTTTCTAAGCAGAAAGCAGTGGAGGGATTCTCAAGCCCTTATTTTCAGGCAACACTTTGCTACCTGATATTTAAAAGGTGGTGATAAATAACTCTAAATCATTGTCTTTTAATTAACTCTGCAATAGTAGAGATAGAAGTTTAGACATTAAGAAGGACTTTTTTCTCCTCCACCAAGAATAACGAATTGGTAAAGTGACCTCAGGGGCAAAGTTGTTGGGACAAGGCAGAAGGTCAATCAAGGAGTAATTAAATGCTGTCCTATGGGAAAACGGTAAGTACAGTCCCAAAGAGTGAGCTAAAAAAGGCCTAAGAGTAACAGAGGTAGAGGAGGAGAACATCCCCCTGACAGCAACATTATGTAGACTCATGATCTTTCAGGAAGAAGCCACAGAACAGGAGGTCTGTTAGGACTGTAATAAATACTGAGTTATCAGAGTAAGAGGGAATTTGGATATAAACTCCAGCTGGATTTAAAGCACAGGCTCATTACTCTCACCTCTCACAAACTGTTTAATAAGCCAGTGCACACGGATCCAGGACATCAGTCAGCTGTAACTGCTCACGTTAGCTTGCCACAAGCAGGTAGCTGTCTGCAGATACTTAGTCTGTCTCAGTCTCCTCAATCTCAGTGACCTTGCCAAAGACATAAATACCTAAATAAATCCATAAATACAGCATTTTAAAGCATAATGCAATGGCAGACACTGCTTCTGCTNACGTGTCCAGTTGGAAACTCTCTAGGAGATAAGACATTAAGAATCCTGTTCTGAAGGCAACATTAACCTCAACAAGAATGGAGAGAGAACTCCTTCTCTCTGTGATGAAAAACTAAGCAAGAGAAAAAAACTCTACTTGGTCTGGAGTTCGGGGGTTTGATGTGGTTTCTTTGTTTTTAAGGACGTTGAACCACCTGCAAATTTTTCATACTGCTAACTCTGATACAGGACTGTTGCTAAGAAAAAGAGAGCTACACAGCATCACTTTAAAGCAGAGGGACAGCAGAATGGGAAAGAACACCATAACCAGGTACCACCACTGTTACCACCTTGTGGACAAGCCTAGCTCCCTGCAGCCACCAAGTCTAAGTTAGGTCTGCAAATCAACTAGCTGCAAAGCCACCTGAGTAGAAGCATACACAGAGAAGCTGTGACTAGTTCCCTCGTGAGCAGGGCCTGAACTAGCCTGTATCAAAATAGTTCAAAAAAAATCTCCATTACACTGTAGTAGTGATACGCCTCAACAGCTCTGGGTTTCACCAAACTTGTTAACACTTGGAAGAATGACTGTAGCTACACTTTGAATGAGCAGAACCCTGACAACATATTTATTTATCCAAATGTTAGCTTTCTCCCCATTTCCCATCAGGCTTCTTCCTTCCCATTAAAAAGGAGAAGGTGACCCAGGGATTCTTTAATTCAACTGCTCAGTAAGTTTTTTCCCTTCAAACCTCACAGGCATTTGAGAAGGTAGATGGTTTACTACATGCTGTTAAAACCCCTGCCAGGTTCTCTGTAGTGCAAGAAAGCACACAGAAGAAAGAGCAAGGGCTTCAACCTCCTACAAGCACAACAAATATCTTCTATTTTCTTTCTCCACCATTTTTCTGGGGAAAGATATGTCAATCCCACACTACTGTAATACTCCACCAAACTAAACCCTATGACCCAGGAAACCCTACCTATAAAGATCATCTCCATACTTAAACACTTCAGTTTACATTTGTCAGTGCACCTTCACAATTCTAGTTCTTATAGATTTCTGGATTTTAAAAAGATTTGAAAATAACACAAACTCCCTCTGTTATCTGAGGTTCCTAAAAAAGTCAAAACACTAGTCTCCNTGCCAAAGACATAAATACCTAAATAAATCCATAAATACAGCATTTTAAAGCATAATGCAATGGCAGACACTGCTTCTGCTGCAAGGGAGAGGCTAAAGCAAGTCAGCCTCCTTCACACTGAATTTCCTTGCCCCAAGATGCAGAATACCAGAACTATACAGACAAAAGGCATGAAGACTCTGCAATCTATTCTCAATCATGTGGCCATATCTATATCAATAGATCAATGCCAGGGACCATCCTTGCAGACACAAGTCTGGTCTATTGGTAGAGCTGCTCCTGGCCATTTTCAGGGGCCTGATCCAGCTAAGTTACCCCTTTTCTTACATCTAGGTTATTACTTGGAAGCCCAGCCACTCGGCNACTAGCCTGTATCAAAATAGTTCAAAAAAAATCTCCATTACACTGTAGTAGTGATACGCCTCAACAGCTCTGGGTTTCACCAAACTTGTTAACACTTGGAAGAATGACTGTAGCTACACTTTGAATGAGCAGAACCCTGACAACATATTTATTTATCCAAATGTTAGCTTTCTCCCCATTTCCCATCAGGCTTCTTCCTTCCCATTAAAAAGGAGAAGGTGACCCAGGGATTCTTTAATTCAACTGTTCAGTAAGTTTTTTCCCTTCAAACCTCACAGGCATTTGAGAAGGTAGATGGTTTACTACATGCTGTTAAAACCCCTGCCAGGTTCTCTGTAGTGCAAGAAAGCACACAGAAGAAAGAGCAAGGGCTTCAACCTCCTACAAGCACAACAAATATCTTCTATTTTCTTTCTCCACCATTTTTCTGGGGAAAGATATGTCAATCCCACACTACTGTAATACTCCACCAAACTAAACCCTATGACCCAGGAAACCCTACCTATAAAGATCATCTCCATACTTAAACACTTCAGTTTACATTTGTCAATGCACCTTCACAATTCTAGTTCTTATAGATTTCTGGATTTTAAAAAGATTTGAAAATAACACAAACTCCCTCTGTTATCTGAGGTTCCTAAAAAAGTCAAAACACTAGTCTCCACCCCTTAAAAAAAAAAAAAAATCCAGACTCTCCCTACCAGCACTCAAGCCAGTTTCATCTATTTCCTTTTTCTAATCCTCTTTTATGCCCATCAGCTGGTCCTTTTAGTGTAACATGGACCAGCTGCATCTACACCACTACTATTTAACCCCTCATTGTCTACTTCCATACTTCAGTATGTACAGCAAAGAGGAGAGAGGCAAAGACCTATGGGTTGCTATGAGTAGTCTTATCTGAATTATAATTTTATTGAAATACTCTGAAAGTATAGGCTATTTCTCCCTCAATTTTTATAGTATTTACAGAAAGAAAAAACAACTAGTGTATTTGGGCATATATAAAAATCAACTTAGATTTGCACCACAAGCATAGGAATTGGTTGCTAAACTAGCCAGTGTTTATTCCCTGGATTGCTGATGCTCTCAAAACCAAGATAACTTAATCAGAGATTTTGCTGCTTGCTGTTTGTTAGTCCCAATAAGCTATTTATTTGCTTTTCAACTTCTTCCCTTCTTTCTCCTAGTTACACATTTAACAAGTAGAAAATAACCATAAACACTCATTAGAATGTACTCAGAATTTAGATCTCTGGGGATTCACAAGGCAATATAGGTCCAGTTAGACTTTTTCCTGGGAGGACCCGTTTGAATGGTTCTTTGAATCAATGCAGGATTTAACAACTTTTAATTGTCTAAACTAATAGGGAAGTAAACATTTCACATATTGCTATAAAACATTGACCTTATATCATTCTTGCTCTATTCTAAGGATTTTATTAGTAATTCAGAAAGAGATACTATAGCAAACACATTTGATACCTGTCTTTGATTAACATGGCAATTGAGCAACTAGATGAGGGGAGATGTAAGGATACCTGGGATATAATAGTAATTTGGAAATATTTACCACCATGTCATACCACACCTGAAAGTGATGAGTTTTTGAATGTAGTGTTCAGGCTATCCCAAATCAGGGAGCAAATTTTCTGAGTTTCATTATCTCAGGTTGTACCTTGATTTTTTTGTATTCTGACAATACCAGAATTCCATAGCATAGTTTAAGAAGCCTTGAATAAATACAGAAATATAGTCCTAGCACCAGAGGTGTTTTGTAAAGATTCATTTATTTGCTTAATAGGTGAGTTACAAAGGGTCATTTTTTGCCCACCACAACAGCTCTCCTAACCTGGAGAGTAAATCCAGGCATGAACATAAGCAGGACTCTGATAAGATAGCTAGAGCTACTGGCCAGACTGAGCTCTAACCAAAGATTGTTGTTTCGTGATTTGCACATTTTTAACCATCAGGGTTCATAAAGACAGGTAGTATTTTCATGAGACTCCAGCATTGTTCTCAGCAATCTAAAATGAACCTTCTTGAACTATTCTGAAAGCTAGTCAATGCAGAAATGTTTCTCATGTACAGGTCCTGACTTGATAATTTTTAGGCATCTGGATGTGATTTTATTTTTCTGCATTATTTTTCCCTCTCTGCACTGTACAAAACCCCATATAGACAAGGGAGAGCTGATAATCTTAACATGATAACTGTGAAAATTCCATACAAAATGCTTGCAAATGTAAAATACAAAGCATTTAAGAAAGAAATATATTTCTTAACTATATAAATTATCAGAATTTTTAGTCATAAGATAAATGTTGTGTTTGTTGTGTTTATCTTGTGTTCTAGATAACTAAGGAGTTATACTAAAACCTTTAAATAAACTGAATTTAATCCCAATCGAAAAGTCATGCTTTAAGTCAGATGCGATGTCAACTTTGAAATAACAGTGTTTCATTATGAGGTATTGTTTATGTTTTATAGAGTTCATATGATCTTTGTCAAAGCAAAAATCATGATAGCTCCCTTCTGAAAGCATTTATGTATATTATATTTATTTAGAGCTAAGCTTTTAGTTACTTTCCACTGCTCTTTTCATCAACAACAATAGCACACTCTGATTTGAACAGCAAAAACATCACACTGCCTGAAAGTCAGTCACCCAGCTTTCCATTTGAAATGAGTAGGACAAAGTCTGTTGCAAACATACTTGTGTAGAGATTTTATCAGTTCTTTCCTAGTAAGTTATGAAGATATTCTCAACAAAGCTGAGATACAATATTAGAGTGTGATCTACCCACTCACTGCTGCCTTTTAAACCATGTTTCCTGTCTAGAAGCTACTGTTCCACTGAAGTAGCATAACTTGATGTGGACTACCTTTCATTACTTGCCTTTCATGATTTGTCCCACATTAGAAGGGAAGTGGAGATAGCAGGAGTCAGTGGAAACCACACAAAAGCACTCAAGGTCACAGTACTGCCACTGCCCATATGTTAATAAGAACTCAGTATGTAAGGCAGGACTGTACACAGAACTAGTATTTGCCTGAGTTTCTGAAACAACCATCTCTTTAGACAAACTTAAGTGTTAATCTGTAGAGGCAGAGAGTGCCCAAAGGGTTGTGTAATCTGAATGATTTAGAGAAATTTCTGAAAAATAAATCTTGAAGAGGAGGTGTTCTGGAAGTTCCTGTAAGCAGAATGCTGTTATGTACTATGCTGCATAGTGTATCAGGCTTTAGCCCAAAAATCCCACGAGATCAGCATATTTTAAGCACTTTTTTCCTTGTTCCTTGGGCTCTTTTCCCTTCTAGAAGAAGTAAGCTAACCACCAAGCACTGGTATCTTCACTTCTCTGCCAAGAAATGCCCCAGTGAAGAGCACAGAAACAAAACCAGCCCTGACGATATAAAAAAGTAGGTGAAATCACTTTAGATATTTAGTTAAAGCTGTGGATGACTGGGACTTCATTCGCTGGCCTAATTCATCCTCCTCAAGAAAAACAATGTGTTTGTTATACTCCCTCTAACTACCACTTCCAAGAAAATGAAAATAAAAAAGGCAATAGCATCCTCAAAGGGAGGACTATTACATATTTTTGGCACTAATCTGCTTCCAGATTGCATCTATTTTTTAAGCATTTTCAAGGTCCAAGAGTAAAGGGACTCCCAGATCCCACATTAGTTCAAAGAGTTAAAACCTTCAGCAAGCTAAACTCCTTGCTTTGGCATGTCTATCAAAGGCTTTGAGCCTTTAATGTAATTGAAAACAATTGTCCCAGTGGGGAGGTCTAACACTCTGCAGTTAAACGCTTGAACTGCCTGAGAAAACTAGAGGGGTTATAAGAATTCAAGGGTAAACTACATGACACAGTTCTGGTGATAATAATGTTCCAGAATTTATATTTATTAATATTGCCTTCTTTTGGTCAGACTCCCACAGGAAATCCTGAGGACTACATGTCTCCGGCATGTTTTATCTTAGATAGTCCCATCCTTGCGGTATTGCGTGCTGATAGCAGGACAGAAGAGTACCTTTGAAAATCTCTGGTCTTTATAGAAGCTGCTGATGACAACAAACAGGACCTTCAACACTCTGGGAAGACAATCCATCTACTTTCCTTAGCTATCATTAAAATGTCTTTCAGACATAGGTCATAACTGGAAACCTATAAAGGATGTCTGTGTATTAGGCACTTCCCACAAGCCTGGTCCCTTGCGATTAAAATTTATCACATTGTTCTTCTGGTTACAAATACTGCTGATATGTGTCATTACTGCAGAGCACTGCTCATAACATTTTGACTTTACTCCAAACATTTTTTTAAATTCTGAGTTTCCCATAAAGAATCCACTCCTGAAGTTTTTAAAGACACACATTACTTTAATGTTTTAAAAGGTTGTTAACCATTTTATTTTCCTGTTAAATGTTCACTTACACTGACAAATGATTTGATGAGAAGCTTCATGTTCCCTGCTCTGGTCCCTGTGATGTAGCAAAAGAGCAGTTATGGTGCATAAAATCATACAGACTTGTCAGTTTATAGGTCAGTTTATATATTAAGTCCATCTTCTTAAAAGCTTCTTGACTAAGATATTGCTAACATTGTGTCTTAGTGGTGTTCTCTTTCAAAGACTTGCTGGTTTTGCTTATCTAAAAATTTTGTACAATTTTAAAATTTGCATGTCTACTGGAGTATAAAGAGTGTAATTATTGCCTTCACGCTAGAGTGAAATTATTTTCTGTAAGCTATGCTATATCTCTAGCTGTGGGCAGTGAAGTCTAGAGTTAATCTTTTTTCCTCTCTAAGTAGAACTTTTTTTCACAGAAAGTATCAATTTTGAGACACAGTCATAGAATCATTGAACTGTTTAGTTTAGATGACACCTTAAAGATCACCCAGTTCCAACTCCCCTGCCATGGACAGGGGCACTTTCCACTAGACTAAGCTCTCAAAGCCCCATCCAGCCTGGGCTTGAACACTTCCAGGGATGCATGTGAGTGTGTCTCTGCCCATGCTGTTAGCTGCTGAACCCCTTGATCAACTTTAACAAAAATTGGTTGAGCAACAGCCTCAAAGACACACAGACACAGTCACACACAAAAAAAATCATTCAATTTTCATGGAAATAGTTGATTGGGTAGAGAAAATAAATTGTATTATATTGTTTCTGAGGAAAAGGCTGATGCCTGACCTTATCTGTCATGGGACATTGAAGAACCCACTTCACAGTACAAATCTTTCTCTGAGCCACTTCTGCAGCTTCTCTATCTGCACAGTTCAAGCAGCAGCACAAGGGTTTCCTTTTGCCTAGTTTGCCCTGCTAGACACAAAGGGTTGTATTTCAGTTGTTTGGTCCATCAGCACCAATTTACTTCAACATACAAGTGGGTCACAGGTTTCTATGCCTGGGCCGTGGCCACAGAGCAGGCTGGGCCTGGGTGCCATTAGCATCCAGATCATGTTTCTGAATTGCACAAAGTGCTGATCCTCACTAAGCCACCCCTGTCCTGAGCTTGTAACTGAGGCATAAAAAACTTGAGCATACACTCAGGATTATGCATCTGCATCAGCTGTCTTTAGGGACTCTGTGTTGATGTGTCTCAGGCGGGGAAGAACTGACACCTTGCTACCCGGGACCTTGTCTCACGAGCCACTCTGTAAGAAGTAGCTGAGACCAGCAATGAAAAGACAGAGAACAAAATAAAGACTGACGCTGGAAGGGAACATTCATTTCAGGAAGTACCACTTTGCAGGTATGAACAAAGGAATGTTTGTTACATGCGTGAATCTTTGATGTAGAAACCAAGTTAAAAAAGCTGTATTTTGCATTCAGCCCTTGCCATCTTATTCTGAGAAGCACTATAGTCAGTTTATTTCTTAGAAGGTTAACTTTTTTACTTGTCACTCACCTTCTCACATATGCTATTTGCTGTCTCATCCATCTTTTCTACTTCTTGCTTTTCTTTTTTTTGACCAAAAAAAGTCACAGTTTCCATCAGAAAGGCATCTTGTCTTCTGCAAGCTAGGGAGTACTGCACTGAAAAAAAACCAGACAACTGAAAATAACAGAGATCTCTGTCCCATCTGTCTGATTCTTCTCACAAAACAATATATCTGAGAAATATAGGAGAAATGAAAAACAAAAGAAAAGCTGTGTTTTCAGTTATCTGAGCAGAGAGAAAACGGGCTCTTCTTGCATCTTTGGATTTCATAGCATCTTAAAATGAATGAGGAAAAAAGCCCCTTCACCTATGCTCAGGAAATAGAAACATTCCCTCTCCTTGTGCCCAGATGGCACCACAGCAGTTTCTATAAAACTAGCAACAGGAAAAAACCCATTTTGCTGATGTGTGAATAAGCTGAAGCCTGATGCAAAGAATATTAAAGTCTCTCTGGCAGGACTGCCAACACCTTCAGTGGGCTTTGGATCAGGCTCCACAGGATACTTGAAAGCACTCAGAAGGAAATTATTTTCCCCTGTCTTGCCCTCCTTGTGGCCATTCCCACAAAGAGCAGAGCTCACTATATTCACAGAAGCCCTGGAAACAGCATGTATAGTATTAGGAAGCCAGATGATACAAGGCGCTGGATTTTGCGCTTTGATATATTTCCAGTAGAAATGTGTTGGTTCCCTTCCCCTAAATGTTTTTGGATCAATTTCATTTAGATTTGGGGGCCTTTACAGGGACAAGCAGCCTCTCTCCCTTTAAAACAGAGGTGCTCCAGCACCATGGCTGTGCTGAGTTCTGTTGAGAAACAGGATAGATGGTGCCTCAAAGGCAAAGGCTGCATGATGGTAGGGCCAGGAGGTCCAAATTTCAACTCCATCCACAAACTCTGAGGACTCCCAGTGATTCAGACTGGAACAGGACTGCTTCAGAGAGAGAGAGAAAATTAAGGTGGATGTAAAGAAGAGAGGGAAACTTAGATCCAGGCTGGGTTGCATGGGGGCCCCCAGCACATGAATACATGAATTCCACTGGCCTTGTGATGTTTTGAAAAGTAAACTATGAAAGAAAGACCAGAAACTTCAAAGAAATTCCTGATTTGGAAATTGTCTAATGTAAAAGGTGTTAGCATAGAGGAGGGTAGAGAAATAGCCTGTTCTCAAAGGCACTCTACAAGAGGTCAAATGTTGGTCTGGCTCATATGGCCATTTTTTCCAGTTGTACAGTATATTGTGTAAACTAAATATAATGTAAAGATGCAAAAGCTTCCAGAAATGTCATCTTACAGACATTTGCTTGGATGCAATCCATGATTATGTGAAAACATTTACTTTGAGATCTAAAAGCCATGGGTTACGTGGGTGTTCTGTACATTTCACAATGAATCTTACATTATAGAGCCAGCAAAGACTGAGAGTCTTAATTTGAAATTGCTTGCTTTGGTATACTGGCCTGTGCTGTACCAAATGTAAATGTGGATGAGCATATATGACAGGAGAAGAAGATAGTTCATCACGTATTGGAAGGAACTGTCAGAAACCTTTACTAGTGGCTGAGACCTCAGTCAGATCTCTGCTACCAATCTCATGCTTGCAATTCCCCTAAGAACAGGTTACTAGAAAATCTCTGGACCAAAATAGAGGTATATCTTTAAAAAAAAAAATATGCTAATTGTCTGAATTTTGAACTGAGCTCGCCAGTAATTTCTCACAAGACAGGGCATGCAAGACATTAGGCTCAGATAAGGTTATGCCCTCCAAGGGACAGAGGCTAGGAAATGCCTTTTTAGAGACCACAAATGAATATCAAAGTTATTGTATTAAATCATTACTTTGGAGCTTCTGCAACAAACACCAAAACAATATGCAAACTTCACTGTTTCTCAGTGTTAAGCATATGCTTGCAATAGGTTGGATCAAGCAGCTGTGCAGGGAGTGATGTACATTTGTATCAGGACTCAGTGATTCATCTGGCTTTACTCTTGAGGCCATTGAATTTCTCACTTATAGAAGTACTTCAGTATCCCTTTACTGTTTATAATTTGCTTCACACTTCATAAGGGAAAAAAGTTAAGGAGCTGTCTTCCCCCTGCAGTCAATAGAGAGATGTCCTAGACCTTGGTTGTACTAGTTCTAGAATTGCAAGCTGTGCTGCCACATCTTTTATGGCTCTAAAGAGATCCTACCATTGTGATTAAACATACTCTTCATGGACATCAGCTGGTGTGATTACACAGAGTTCTACTGCTCTAGGTAATAGAACAGTTCTCTTGTAGCCAGCTGGAGGGTCTACAGCACCTGGTATAAAAAGGTGCCCTGAAAAGTACTCAGTAGTCTTTAGTGGTGGCCAAAAGTGTGTCCTTGGTTATTGCAGTGGTTTTGGACCTCAAATATTCTTAACCCAAGACAGATCATCTGTGCAAATCCTGAGAATTGTGCTCCAAAGAGTGAGAATAAAACAAGTTTGAAGCCGGTTTTCATCTCTCTGTCATCTTGAATGAATATCAGAGATACCGAGGTCAACTTCTAGCAAAATGTATTTCATTGTTATGCTCTCAGCCTGGAAACAGGCTAGATTGCTGTGAAGTCACCATACACAGCCGTGGCATGGGAGAAGTAAGAGTTTAGGGTTCTGGCAGCTTTTTGAAAGACTTCATAAAACTCTACAAGAGTTCAAAAAAAAGAATTCCCAGAACACAGATTTTAAGAGTGAAATGAGCACAATTGTAGTTATTGAAATGTGAAAACAAGGAAAGATATGGGAGGATCAAATTAACTACTGCCCATAAAATATCCAGAAATCTCATTTGGATTAGGATTTGCAACCCTTACTGCTGTGTCAGTGCAGCTGCATGTGGAATAACCTGCTACACAAATTGAACCCAGAGGCTGGGTCCTGGCTCTCTGCTATCTGCATGCCTGGGGCTATGAAATTTTAACAGGATTCTGGCCCTTTCAGGAATCTGGACACAAAGCAGATACAAAAAACTGCAGTCTCAATATCCTGATAATTAAAACATTTAAAAAGTCACATTTAATCTGCTCATTGCAATAATAATCTAAAAATATCGGGAATAAATTCTATCTCTCTTCTAGTCAAAATATGCCTCCCATTTCTCTTAGCAGATAGGGATTCACACAAAGAACATACTTCAACTTAAGAAAGCCAGTCACATGTCTTGGCCAGTATATACTCTTTTTCATAGTATTGTTTATGCCAAAACAAGAATCAGACAGTTAGGAACTGAAAATTATGCATTTTGTTTCTTTCAACATTAAAAAACATATTTTGCAAGCCAAAACCTGAGCAGCCTAAGGAATATAAAATCAAAAAGCCAATATCTTTCCTGATGTCATAGCCTGAATTTATGTTAGAGATATAAATTTAGCTAAATAGCTTTTCTCAAGCTGAAATATATCTCTGATTTCTCTCTCAAGCTGATAAATTTCTCTCTGATAAATTTGACGCTGATTTACCTGGAGTACTGTGTACAGTTCTGGTGTCCCCAACATAAGAAGGATATGGAACTTTTGGAGCAAGTCCAGAGGAGGGCCATGAAGTTGATAAGAAGACTAGAGCACCTCTCCTAGGAAGCTGAGAAAGTTGGGGCTGTTCAGCCTGGAGAAGAGAAGGTTGCACGGAGACCTCATAGCAGCCTTTCAGTGTCTGAAGGGGGCTTGCAGGGAAATCAGAGAGATACTCTTTTTCTGTAATGATAGGACAAGGAATAATGGGTACAAATTGAAAGAGGAAAAAAATAGGTTAGATATTAGGAAGAAATTCTTTACTGTGAGGGTGGTGAAATACTGGAACAGGTTGCCCAGGGAGGCTGTGGATGCTTCAGCCCTGGCAGGGTTCAAAGCCAGGTTGGATAAGGCCTTGAGCAACCTGGTCTAGTGGGAGGTGTCCGAGGGTTGGGAGTAGATGATCTTTAAGGTCCATTCCAACCCCTTAACATTCTACAATCTACAAAATAAATGAAATAGCATGCAACATAGTTTTTATGTTGGTTGTCAAGAATTCCTATTAATTTCTTACTTTTCCCATTAAAAAATGCCACTGCATCACAGATCTTATCAAAGGCTTCTCTGCACTTAGCAGCAGTGCCTGTATTGTATTACAAATAACTGTTTGGGGAGAGGAAGGTCAGAATTCATTCAAACCCCAAAGCCATTGCTTTAATGCATTAACCATTTAGATTTGCAACACACTGATGCAAACATTGTTTACTTCTCATCCTTGGAAACAGGTCCTGATTTCCACTGGAGGCTGTGTAAACATTGAATCATAACTGTGAAAACTGACAGCATAAGTGTGCCTTTTCATTTAGTGAATATATTTGTGGCAGGGAAAGGGGGTGGAAAAAAGGGCTTAATTCTGCTTAAAGGGGAAAAAAAATCAACTGTAGAAATGAAGAAATGCATTAATACCTGAAAGGCTCATTCACTCTCTGCAAGTGGGAAACAGAATTAAAAAAAAATTATCATTTGGACTGACACTAGCAACACTGGTGAAGGACATGAATCTTAGAGGGAAGTCATTGCACCTCTATGTCTAGTCAGCATCACTGGCAGAAACATAGGAAAAAGCAGGGGGAACTGGGTGCAATTAACACCTTGATTAGTTGAGGGTTTGTTTAGTTTCAGTGTTCCAAAATCATAACCCACACTTGGTTTTGACATTGCATCTGGATCTCAGTTCTGCGTAATTTCATCACTTCTTAATGGTGCCAACCCTCAGTTTTCACCACCTGTACTGTGAAGTTTGGCACTGTTATCAAAATCCCAGTTCTAGAGATAGCTTGCAATAAGAACAGCTTTCATTAATGCTAACCAAAATGATTCTTACGGTGGCAAAGAGTAATTTTTAAGTCAAATGCATCTTTGAGGCTGAGGCCTCAACGCATAAAAGGCAATGCGATCTAGTTATCACAGCTGATAATTCCATACAAAATACAGCAATTCAAATGACCACTAATACTCCAAGATGGATTTTCTTCTAAATTAAAAGCTGAGTAGAAAAATTACTCTTCATTTTGCGGTTTATCCTGTTAAGTCCTATTAATTAGGCACTTTAATATTTATTTTACAGTTATATATAAACACTACCACTTTGTGCTTTTAATGATTTCTTTGCAGCTTCTACATTTTCAGGCATTTTACAATTATAAGCTTTCTTTCTTGGCATTTCCATCTGCTTCCAGGCATGCACTTCTATAACCAATGTTAATAAATCTTTCATCTTCCGTTGACATCACAGAGATGTAGTGAATTCCTTTAAACAGGTCAGCCCAGGACCTATGAAACTCCTGCTCCTTTATTTTAAGAGGGTAGTCTCGCCCTCTGCTTTGACCATCTGCCTAACATTTAGGTCAACACCTAATAGTCCATGCAAAAACACTACATTCCCAGTGGTCAAGGCAACCCCGCTCATGTCCACACTGACTGATGAATGCAAACATTCCCTTTCTATGGTGGCATTGTTAGGCTACAAAGATAAAACCCCACCCGGATTCATTCTTAGTTACAAATCTGAACATATTGTTTATTGCAGGCCACTCCGATATGAGAGGTCTCTGAAAGAATAACTAGGTTATGAACTAACCAACAGCTGAACACAAGGCCAAGACAGGCCCCTTATGATACATACTAACTAATTGCTTTCTCGTTCCCTAATTTTGGTTTTAGACTGCCCCAGAGAGCTTTCTCTTGGGCTGTGCATGGGTACACTTTGTCAGCTCTTCACTTCAGGGACCACTCCTAAACACCTCAGATTGTACCATGCCTGTTCTTCCCTTCACGTTCTAAAGCACCAGTCAGGCGTCTATCACAATATTTTGGACACCTGAAATAAAAAAAGCATTCACAAAAGGACATTTGTATTATAGGGCCATAGGAGATCTATAGAACTGTTATGTTGTGTGGATGTGGTCAGTCACTCCACAGAAGTGATCCCAGAGCAGGGCAGACACAAGTCTGTACATACTTTTTGGATTCCTGATCCTCTTTTACTTAGCAACCATGACAGAGCCTACAGACTATACAATTCATTGCTGAAGTTCTCACCTTGGGTATTTGCAGCATTAGGAACTAAGATTTTTTTTCTGTACCTCTTTTTCCTTTTCACTATCTTTCTCAAATAGAAACGTTTCCTATCTATATACTTAGACGTATACTTCTATTCAAAACCCTTGATTTCCATTACTCTGATGGATCATGTTTTTCTCAACTCTTTCCTGAGCTTCTGTCTTATCAGGCTTCAGTGCAAGTCAGTAGTCTCTAATGAATTTTATAGGTATTCTGGAGAATGTTTCTAATGTGTTACATTCTGATAAGCTCTTTACTCATTATCCATCTTAAAGTGTGACTCTCTGGGGGTGAAACCACTTCTCAGGGTTGTTAGGTTGTTTAATGCCTGCATATTTATTTCTTAAAGGTCAGTAAGATCACACTGGCTAGCTTGTAAAGAAGCGTTGTTGTACCCATTGTTAAAACCTGATGCAATACTGACTGCAGTCAATGGAAAGATGGAAAATGCTGGTCCTCTTTCAGTAAAGATAGTCTAAAAACAATCATGAGTATGTGGAGCTTCACATAAAATAGTAACTGCTCTCTATTCAAAGAGATTTTCATTTTCTTGTGTTACATGCTGTGCTACAAAATGGACTGAAACAGTCAAACAATGCAAATGACAATAAGTGATTTTTCTCTATGTAATTTTTTTTTCAGAACAAGCTACATTGAAGTGGAGCAGTACCACTTATTTGTGATCCTACCCAAGAAGCTCTCTCTGTGACTTCTTTCTAAAATGTTCTGAAGCTTGAACATGTGAAATGGGGGAAAATACAGTTTGTAACAAAGAGTCACTCTCTGATCTTAGCTGGGAAAGGAAAAGTTTTTCAGAGTTTGTTCTAGTGAGACATCTAGCTGCTCTTGCATGCTAGTATCAGTGTGAAGCAGAAAAAAAATAGTTGCCTCCAAAGCTAAAAAATTCAGATGCAATTAGGAAAAATTATAATTTTATTCATTAGAAAGAGTAAACTGAACAATCACATCCCTGTTGAGGTCCCTTTAAGTCTAATACATACCTAAATTCAAATATGAAGATTCCAGCAAAAATCATCAGATTATTCTCGTGCTTAAGTGCTTTTCTGGAGTAGGATCTGTATAAAAGAAAAAGGGCCAAGTCTACCCAGCTGCAAGCCTAGCAAGCTTACGCCAGATTTGAATTTGATCCAGGAAAGATAAATGGCTGTGTATCCATAATTTACAGGATTATAAATATCAAGAATGCTGCTGATGTCATACTGGAGTGTGCAGTCCTCCATCAGGTGACATTTCTGTTGGCTATGAGATGAGCATCTTTTAGAAAAGGACTACAGGACTGAGCTGTCACAGCTTATTTTAAAATTTTCTCCTTAAAACCTTCTACGTTCCAGTTACTATATTTTTGCATTGAGGGTTTTTAGTTTATTTTAGCAGTGCTTTTTCATGACATGTTCTGACCGTACCAGCTTTAGCATCTGAAAGATTAAATGCTGTCTATCACATTACCCACATAGATCTTTGCACTGGACCCTTTTTTGTGATTGCTTTTGGCCCGACCCAGTCAGTTGCTGGGCTCACAACAGAAGCGTGGCACCTGGACGGGAAGACAGACACAAGAGGGACATATTTTGAACTCATTCATGGGCTGTAGTTACTAAATCTTAATTAGTTAACAACTTCTTTGGTTCCAGTTCTTGGCATGTTCAAATGGTGCTTCCAAAAGGGAACGCAAAAGGTCAGAAACCTAGACATTACTTCTTCATTATAAGGATGAAGTTTTAAAAAGTCCAGGGCTTTTATCCTGGAATTTATTATGCATTCTTTATTTTGGCAGGTCTGAGATAAACCAGCAAACATACTAATGAAGACAAGAACTGTCCTGAGGAAATACCTCCTATTAGTTAATAAGCAGACACAGTGGCCTGGATTAGGAAGAAACATGACAACATTGTTGAAAATGAAGATGTGTATCCTAAGTGAAGCCAATGGGTTCACAGAAGCCAGGGCTGTGTAACCTGCTGCTGTACATCAGGATTCCAGGAGAGGAAATGAACATTACAGATGGTGAGAGCAATGATACACCAGAGTGAGATAAATTTACTGCTTAGCTGCATTTCATCTTGGAAATTTTAAAGTAGCATTTCTGTACTGAAAGAGATTCCAGAAGATCAACTGTCCAACGCACTGCTGCCTTCCAAACGGAAAGATGATTGTCAGCTCTCTGGTTCGTTAACTTTTATCTTCACTGATAAATGAACTTTAAGTGGCCAGTTGTTGACAAAAGCCCTCTTTTTAATTGGATATGTGAATTGGACCTTACATAACCTGGCAACATACTATCATCCCTGGACCTTTTCACTCAGATAAAACCATATTGGCTCCCACAGGAATGCAGTGTTCAGTGTCTACATTTTTGCTATTTGGAGGGGAAGATCACAGACATATATACTCTGATATAAAAACAGAAAATCTTTCAAAGTTTTGGTTCGGTAGAAATTTGCCCAAAATAGGCAATAACCAAGGAAACCACATTTGAAGCCAATTAGAGAAAGTTGCATAGCTCACATGTTGTCTTATTGGAATTGATTTGTTCATAAGTCTGGGGGAAGACCTGACCAAACACACTGAGAGCTGTTTGTAAGGAACTAGGGAATGACTAAGAAGATCCTTAGCTGATGAATGTTGCTGTCGCTCAATCTCTCTATGGCCCTCCTGTGGAAAAGCAGTTCAAGATGTCACTAAAGTGACTGTGCCCACAGCTGTCAAATCTTTTTTTAACTCATGGTAGGTCCACTGGTAGAAAGAACTTGCCAGCAGTCTTTTTTTTTTTTTTTAACAGAGATCCAAGATATATTCTAAGAGAATTTCAATGGCTGTGAAATCTAGAGTTCATGAACTGCACATTTTTCCTTACTTTTTTGTTTTGTCTTCTGGATTTCTTTTTAGCTGTTGATTTATCTCTAGCTGGGAAATCTCCCAGTCTTTTGAAATACTTAAATTTTTGTTTTGGCATTGCTACAGGTCTGTATGAGGGTCAGTCAAAGTCCCCATCACAACAGATAATACTACAGACACTCCTCTTTCAGCCTCAGAACAGCTTCAGCTGTTCCCTACAGAGATGATGGTTCTAACCTAGCCCCAAATCCTTGCGATCACCCCACTGCTACCAATTCTCAGTCCTACCCAAGAGATGGGAGACTGTTCAGGGAACTCTCCTCGCTCAAAACTACTTAGAACAGCCAAAATGGAATGGGTAGTTTTGCTAATTTAGCCTATTTCATGGCCAGATGAGCATTTCATGGCTCACACAAGATGAGCCACAGGAACATCTGAAAGAAGCCTATCTTCTAGGGGAAGAGTGGTGATGAGCAGCTGGGTGACAGCAAGAGCAGATCCCATCTGCCTTAACATCGCTGGAACTGGAAAGGACCTATGTCCACAGTCAAAATGTCCCTCCATTTGAAGTAATCCTAAGCATTCACTAGAACAGGAAAGCTCAGCCCGTCCCTCACAAGGTATGCTGTTGCCTTCTCATGCCTCATCTTTTGAGTTCCATGGCCTTCTCTCTGTAAGATATATTTCACAAGTTAAGAAGTATTAAAACAGGACCTGTTTTGTGGTTTGTGTTAATAGTCCATGGAGCTCTGAAAATACAGCTTCTGGGAAAGACAAGTTACCACAATTTGCTTGTCAAGAGTGCTTTCCTGGTTTCTGTTGTGTAATACCACTCCTTGATGCAGATTTAGGAGGTAAAATCATCATAACCAGAGCAGAGTTCAAAGAAGGGAGACTGGTAATTGGCCTGGTCTTAATTTGATAGCTGCATTGCTTAATTCCTAATTTATTTCAATGTTAGTTTTAATGGCCCAGACTGAGTGATAATCTCGGGCTTCTTTGCTTGGTGTTGATGGATTTAAGTTTGTTGAGGTTCTCTTTTTGTTCTTTTTATCTATTTTGTTATGCTTCAGTTTGTTTAACTAATATAATAAAGTTATTAATAAAATTAAATCATTTCTGTCATTGAACAAAAGAGTTCAGAACCTTTAAAGAACTGAGTAGATATCATCCAGCCAACTTAAAAGCCTATATTTAAATCTTACTTCGTGAACTCATTTAAATCACATGTTCTTACACATTCTGTTGCTTGAAAGTTGTTTCCTTTGAAACTTTCCTCTTTATGCTTTTATACAGGAAATACGATAAACTTGTTTATTTAATTTGTCAGTTTTGTGTTTCTGAATTTCTTCATCAAATGTTATCTTCCTTAAGTATCCAATCGTTGCCCAAGTTATGTGCAGAGAGGGGAATCGTTTTACTGCTGTGTTTGCAGTGCTGGAAAGACAAGAAAAGAGCAAGCAGAGGTGCTGGCTTTTGAGAACAACAGGAAAATGAAGACATTAAATGGGCATTTTATTTTGGAGGCAATCCTTCAGGATGAGAAAGCCAAATATTTTTAGGATCATGGGATAATTCAGGTTGGAACAGACCTTCAGAGGTCAAATGGTTCAACTTTTCCAGTCCAATGATGTATCACAGTCAAATACTTGCTGATCATTTACTGCTTTTCCTGGCCTTTTCTTTTGTTAGTTAACTCTACCTTCTATTCCTTTTTAATCTGAGCTGGCCTTATCAAGTCATTAGCATTTGCATGACAGGAGTACATTTTATTTACTAGAGAACTGAAAGGAGCTAATTAGAAATGAACAACCTGTAGGCTGGAGACCGGCTGAAATCAGCAATAAGGGCAATTTTTTAAACATGCTTCTGCAGAGGACCCTGACACACATGGAAGTCTCTCTCTCTCCTTGAGTAGTTTGGAGTTTTTCAAATTCTTCAGCTTTCACAGAGGGGAAGAGGGTGGTAGGACTCAGACATTAACAAGCCCAGATGAAGAAGAGCAACAACAGCTTTTCACAGCTCCACGTGGTAGAGGAAAGAAGGCTGGAAATCCCCAGGGTCTCTTAAAGCAGGAAGAGTTAGTTTAAGAAGAAATAGATGATAACTGTTGAGAAATAAGCAATTTCAGAATGTGTTTTTATTATGACATCATTCTCTAGCAATGAATCTCTCCACTTATTGACCTGAAGAGGGGAGACACTTTCTGCTATGGAAATGTTGGCAGCATTATCCATATGTTTTTGTGCTTTGGAAAAGACAAGATGCAAAAAGATGTCTAGATGCCAAAAAAACACCAGCTTGATTTGATATTGCCAGATTTTCACCAATTGCCTGATTTTCACCAATTGCCTGATTTTCTTTTCAAAGGTCTACTTTACTGGTATCATTTCCTCTGCTGTAATTCTTCTAGTGAGTTTTCAGAGATGAATACCAAAGTTGTCTCTGTTTTTATGAAAGTGGCAGGGATTGGTTATAA
The DNA here is from genome assembly GCA_013396755.1 of Sclerurus mexicanus. Classification (NCBI taxonomy): domain Eukaryota; kingdom Metazoa; phylum Chordata; class Aves; order Passeriformes; family Furnariidae; genus Sclerurus; species Sclerurus mexicanus. Next base: position 246,049 of record VWZF01004011.1, read on the forward strand.
GCAGTGTAAAGGAAGTTACTGAGCTTACTACTGACCAATGCTAGGAAGGAACGTCCTAGCAAATCTGTGCTTGAGCAGTCCATGAGCAGAGGAAAGGTACCAGAAGTGTTCAACAACATGCACTGACCCTCAGCTAATTAGTGAAGTGAGGCTGTCAAGCAAAATTGGGCAAGCTGCACCCCCATGGTTTTATTTTGTATTGTGTACATCAGCCTTGGTGTTTCTGTTCATGTGGCTGGTAGCCAAGAAGTGTTTAAAAGGTCTTTTCAGACTATAGCAAGCAAAAATATTCCCTGCTCTCTTTGAACCTAGGGGTCTAACAGACTCACCCTTTCTGTCTAGATAGCAGAAACTTGGGATTAGGATCTCTCCTTTCTTTAGTGCTTGCACAGTTTCTATCACAAATACATACTGATTAATGCCTAGGACTCTACACACAGAACGAGCCCAAATTTAATAATGATTCTAACAAGATTTTAGCAGTCATTAACCATGAGTATTTACTTCTACTATAAGTTTTCTTTCCCATGCAGAATGTACATGCATGTGGATGAATTTTTAAGGAGTTGGGAACTATTCAAAACAAAAGTTATTTTGAGGGTTAGGAAATAGCTTGTCTTAGAGCTGCCAAGTGATTTTGGAATAACTCTTTGCATGATGGAGTGGAGGGAAAAATGGAGATAAAAACATAAGTCCGTCAGTTCAAAGAGACTAGATGCTTAAAAAATAAAAAGAGGAAGAAGAAAAGGAAGAAAGGAGCAAGGATTTTCACCTTCTTATGCTTCTGCATCCAGATCTACCCTAGTTTTCTGTCCTGAAACTGGGAAGAGGAGCTCCATCCACATTCTCCTGTCTGTGCCCCTTGACAGGCAAGATAAAAAAGGCAGGCAGCCCTTCTCCTGAATTTTTACCTCCTCCACTTTAAGCAGGTTTGAAAGAGAGAAGGAAAACACTCAGTGATGGGCATGTGGAAATGTCATTAGTCACGTTTAGATAAGTTTATAAATGTACAAATTAGCTCTCAGGGGCACACATAGGATTGAGGTGAAACATCTGAGCCTCATCCAAATCTAGGGATCTTCAGCTGGTGCAAATCAGGTATTATGATAAATCCCAGCTGAAGCACTAGTACTAGAACTCGCCTCTAGAGTCTGTAAAGTTCCTGACTTATATTTAGGATATTATAAAATTTCATACATAGCTGCAATATGTGACCACTGAATAACAGTGATGCAACTGTCCCTTTTATTTATTCTGTGTTTGTTTTATATTTTAAAACAGAAAAAAGGATCCTTTCCTTTACCTTAGCACACTTTGTTTTATCTTCACAGGATGATGGAAACCTTTGGAATGGGCATAGACATTCCATTGCAAACACTTGCTGACTCTAGCCTTACCAAGATTTTTATAAGCATGATACAGCTTTACTTCAATATCTTGGACTAAGATGGGGTAAACCAACAAAAACAAACCATCACTGGTCCTTCCCTTCTTCTTATTGAAAAACAACAGGCCTTTATGAGAGGAGGAAGGAAAAAAACTTGTGCTGTAGTGGTGCTTACCTGAGGCCAGGACAACACACTGGAACTTCCACAAAATATTTTCATCGTAAAGCACCTAAAATATATATATATATATAAATGGGAATTAGAAGTTATAAGTATTACAATATAAAATTGTCAGAAGTCAAAGTCATGCCATCTGCAAGTCTTTTGCTTAACAAATACTATTATGCAAGCTGAACACACAAAAAAAGCCCACCTTCAAAACTTGCTGACTTTTTGTCTTGCCTCTCAAAGGTATCCTTTCCCCCAAAACGTGAGTATACTTTCTGGAGGTGGAGGATATATAATATATTTAGGATGATTAATCCTAGCAATCTTATGAACAGATTAAATTTTAAATACAGAGAAAACAGCTTTGAAAATCATTTTCCTCCCCCAAACTTAGTAGGAAAACTAAGCTCTGGGATAAAGTTTATCACTGTAAAATTTACAAAGGAGCAAGGGAAGAAGAGGAAGGAGAAAGAGGATGGGAGTGAAAGAAAAGCAAGGACCAAGCCTTTTAAAATTGCTTGAGTGTAAGGTGAATGGCCACTACTTCTTGGTAAAACAAAGTAATCATCTCTACTCCTTCTCGATATCAGTGCACATAGCTTACAGTGATATTAACTCTTTTGATCTGCCATTAATGGGAAACTGCTCACTTGGATGTTGCTATAGAGTCAGACATCAGGGAGAAGAGACATATTCTGCAAGCATGGAGAAACAGGCACAAAGGGCTTGTCCTCAAAAGAAATATCACTGAGTCCCTTTACCTGTCATTGTCAGATCAGAAGGAGATGCCATACCGTGGGAAGTCTGCTGCATGGCATTTCATTTTATCAAACCCAGTCCCTACTTGTGAAATCTGACCTGTGGCAGACAAAGCCTTGTCAGAAATTGTGGGGACAGTAAGTGTGGGGTCTTCCTCAGGCCTGGCATTGCTGATTACACAATGAAGCACTCCTAGTCCTAGCAGCTGCAGCCTATTTTCACAAATATCTGACAGTTTCTTTGGCTTCTTGCCAATTTGAGCTGTACCAAACATTTCTTCTGTCCTTCCCCTAGCTCCACAATCCTTTGTAACTGCTGCTAAACACTTAGATATGTACCAAATGAAGCTCCTTTCCTCCCCTCAATGTGCAGACATCCCACCCCAATTAATTAACCCAACAGTGGCTTCTCCTCTAGGAAGCTGTGACTTCCCACACTTTATCCTCTTCATTCAGCTTAAAGACATCAGCACATTCCTGACTTCATGACTTGTTAACTCCCTTTTGCTAATAGCCAGTGCATCCTCTCTTGCTGACCTGCTCTGATATGATACGACTTGAACTCTCACACAAAAAAATTTTGAAGGCTGTTTATGTGCTCAATTCCCATTATGGCATATAAAAATCTCTAAAGTTCTGTTTTAGCATGGCTTCTTTATCCAGAATTGAAAGGCTTTCAGACCTTCTCAGACTGTGTTGCAATGCAGTTCATCTTGCAAGCACCTGGTAAGGAGCAGCAAAGTCTCAGTGAGACTATGACCTCTGGCATTTTGTGTTCGGTTACCAAAGGTTAATCCTTTGGCAAAGTGCCAGAGGATTTAATGAAGGTAGCAATGGCATCATTCTATGAAAACATCAAGTGAAAAGTTCCTTTCAGCAGCTATTCAAAAAATCAAAACCCACATGCAATATAGCATGATACATCTCCAAACAGATTTTTAGTTATGCTACCAAAGCCTAGAAATTATGATACTTTTTTAAAAGGTAATGCAATTTAACTCTTCACTTAATATTTTAGAATGTTTGAAAGTATTTCAAGAATCAAGGGTTTTCCAGAGGTCATCTGCAACACTCTCTCGCCTAAGTACAGATTTAATTACATGTTTCCTTCCAGACACTCGTTTGTTGAACATGGTCCCTAAAAACCCTCTCTGTCCTCCAGACTGCTTCTGATGGAATTCTCTCCTTTTCTTGAAATAGATTGCTACAACTTCCTCATGAGGGAAAGAGGAGGGGCACTGATCTCTTCTCTGTGGTGACTAGTGACAGGACCCAAGAGAATGGCCTGAACTTGTGTCAGGGGAAATTTAGGTTGGACATTAGAAAAAGGTTCTTCAATCAGAGGGTGGTTGGGCACTGAAACAGGCTCCCAAGGGAGGTGGCCACAGCACCAAGCCTGACAGAGTTCAAGATGCATCTAGATGATACTCTCAGGAGCAGGGTGTGACTCTTGGGGATGGTCCTGTTCAGGGTTAAGGGTTGGACTCAATACCCTTTCTGGGTCCATTCCAACTCAGTATATTCTAGTATATTCTGTGATTCTGTGAAGTGTTTAGCTTTGCATTTGGTGGGCAGATTTTAAGCTGTTTGCTCCTACAAGCTAGTGTGGAGGTAGACAGAGAGCAGCAATACCTGCTTAGAAAAGAAGTCTGGAGTACAGGAAGCTGGGAAGCTAAAACCATTAAACACTGAAAAAGAAAAAAAAATCAATGTAGTTATATTCTACAAAGTGAAGTGTCAAGCATACCAAACTTGAAAATTCAAAGGAACCACCCAAATCTCTAGCTGTTCATTTGACTACAAACTGCTTTGATTAAAAATACATGGATGATCAGACAGTAACAAGATTTCTTTTTGCAATCTTCATGTTCAATTACAATAAAATATACTGCACTTATAGTAATGAAAACTAAAGTTCCTGAATTCAGGGATGCTTTAAGATAAAAAATAAGTTCTTTGGCCTTTTCACGCTATGCAAAAAATATTCCAAATATTTCTAGCTAGTTTTTCCACCAGGAAAATCTAAAGAAGTATTTGTTTCTAAATAAAGAACCTTGAGTTAGCAGTTACCCAGCTCCATAGTCACTGAAGCTGTACTTCAGCACAATATTTGCTTACATCATTTTCTCTTCTTACAGAACTAATTATATTCACACTTGAAAGTCACTATAAAATCAATTGAATAGCTGGCATTTTAAAGCTGTTTCTACAGCTCATGTCTAGCAGATACTTTAGTACATTATCTGTTCCTCTCCAAACCAAATGGTCCACAGTCCACTGTGCTTTCACCACACCCTATGTCCAAAGGACTCTTCATTTCATATAACATCACTCACTGTATTTCTCAGCCCTCAGTATTTATTGCAATTTTTGAGGTATTTATCACACCAATGTCATCAGACCAAGTTGGTACTGTTATTAGCCTTCCTGTCTGCTGCGAGGTCTCTAGGCTGCTTGGGGGAGAACAAACTGACTCTGAATAGGATCACTTCAAGCTATTCCCTTTCTTTAAGCCTTCATTTCTGCAAAGGGCTGGATTGGAAGGAGGAAGAAAAACATATGGGAAAGCGAGTAGTCCTGTCTGACAGTTGTTAAGTGTGCAGACAGCTGTAAATTAGAGCAGCCTCTGTTATATTTTACAGCAATGTTCCTTTGAGCAAGCCAAAACCTGAAGATGAGGTGCTGCTCACTTTGGATTGTGAGAAGAGTGGCATCATAGACCTCAAAACCAAAGATTCTCAGCAATGTTTTTTTCCCCTTCATTCTAGACAAGAGATTACCAGGCTAAAGATGTGCAGGATACATCACTGAATTTTCACATTTCACCCAGTAATTCCCTCTGTTTCTAGCATCAGTTGCCATCAGGAACAGGACAGCCTCTGCCATGCAGAAAAGCTTCTGAAATGGAGAAGGTGTGTCCAGCCTAAGCTCCTAAACACTAGTTTTCAGGTGTTGAACATGGATCAAATATGTTTTACAAACCAGGCAGCCAAGGCATTTATCCCTCCAGCCATCTCCCTTTGGAACTGCTGTAACATTGAATTTTGTAGGTAGAAAGAGCAGTGGCTAAACCCGTATTTTTCATGGAATACTGCAGAGAGCACCAGTCAGAAAGCTTTTACTGACAGGCATTTCACACCTATTGAGTGAAATTGAAGCCCATGCCTGCAGACTGCTTCCTTACAGTCTAGGTAGATTTTGCCCTATGAACAGTCCTTCACATTTGCATTTTCTCCTGCTCCCTTTGAAAGCAACACCAAAACTTCTAAATAAATGAGAGTTGCAATCTGTTTGTAACATGTTTTGTGCTTTCTGTGACAAACAATTGGGCACAGCACTAAGAAAAGTTTTTATCATACCTGTAACTTATACACTGGTTAAGAAGCAGAAGTTGAGTTTGACTTTGGATGATCAGTAAGTTGCCTCTTCATTGTAAAATGTAAGTAACAATAACATAAACCAGCCCTGTTTAAAGTCTTGTTTATAAAATTCAAGTAGTATTACATTTTTTTGTATATCTGACCTAGAATAAGCATGAAAGTAGCTTTCATACAACTCATAATGCCAAAAAATAAATGCAATTCTGCACATTCTTTCCTGAGAGCATCCACAAATGACGTGCAAGGCATACACACTGGCTGGAGGCCATAAGCAAAAGCATTGTGTTAAAACTTTGTATGACATCAAGCCAAAAAACTACTTAGCATTTGTATCTCAGATCTCAACTGAATTATGAATTAAATAACCAAATCAAAACAAAAAGCATACAGCACACTATATAGTGTATCTTGGTTATACACACACATACACACATGTATAAGCATTGTGGATCTGTGGTGAATTGGTATAACCTTGGTGTGCTTGTGTGTGTGTGTGCACACAAATGCAAGACAGAAAGACAAAAAAAAGTATTCAGAGCATATATTCAGAAAAAAAACCCTCACACTCCCCATGCCAATAAGTGGACAATATCCCAGTTGGGCTCCCTCTGGTGTTGAGAAGATAATGTATTTCCCTATTCAATCATTTCTTTGTGTCCATAAATATGGGTATTAAACCAGGCCAAATGTAACCATGATTTTATTATGGCAGAGTCCCTTATTTCACATAGATCCTTATGGATGGGATAGTACAGCTTTTCTGCTATCTCTCATCCAGTATTCATGAATAGTATATATATATGGCATATGCATATACATACATATATATGTAACTGGATATCTGTGCACTTTACTACACTCAAACAGCTTTCCATGAATGTACAGATCGCTTCTAACCAGAGAGACACTGCAATGCCGTACTGTGAAACTTACCACCATAAGTCGGCAATGTAACTCTTCACAGTTAAACAGGAGACTCTAAATGCCCTGAGAACAGCAGGCGCCGCAGGAGGCAGGCTCTGATTCTCCAAAGTGTGAAGCATTTTTACAATGCCTCTTAAGCTCAAATCATGCCTCTTGATAACACCTGTCTGCTTGTGAAAGTCCAGGCTAGGAACCATGTGTGGCACCCCAAAAAGTGTGGGAATACACCATTGCCTACTTAACTGCTAGATTCTTGATTTTTGAAACACAGGACTCAGCATTACTTAAGAGCATTGTGGCACAGACAATGGGTAGAATCATTTTTTGTCATGAACATTAACCAGGCACCTTAACCCTAATCTTCTTCCACTTTATTTACCCCCCCACTTACCACTTTCCATTACACCTGTGGCAGTAGTCCCGGAGTTTATCTCCCTCCTGTGCTACACAACTGACATCCAATATGAGAGCACAAGTACCATCCTTTCCATTATTTCCCAGATTGTAAATGCTTAACTTTGTCACCTGGATGCCCTTTTGACATAACTCTGTTTGTTTTGTGATGCAATCCTTTCCTTGAAAAAACATCACCTCCCTTTTTGTCCTGAGATAGAGGTGGAATCAGAGTGACCCCAGCTTGGCTCGCTGGAAGATCGTGACCTCCCTGCAAGCCACAGCACACCTCTCCCCAGATGAAGTTCACAGCAGAGCCAGGTCACTGCAGAATGTCATAGAAGGCAGAAGGAGACAATAAACACACATCTCCAGCGGTTGTTCACAGATGTTTACTGACAGCAGAGGAGTAAGTAGACCAGGCTCAGCTCCCAGCCAACAGAGAGCATGTTCTCATGGGCCCAGACCTCTGCTCCTGCTCCCAGCACACTAAACTTCCCCTCTCCTTCTCCTCCCCAACTCCTGCAAGCCCTCCCCCTGCATTTCATTGCTCCCTTCCAGCCTGCAGCTCATTCATTGCCACTCACACCCTGGCTCCTGCCTCCTCCATCCTCACACCCTGTGCTGATACATGCTAGCAATACAATGCTTGAGCCACATCCTAGGCTGGGTAAAAGCAGGATAAAACTCACACTGGCTCTAGTGGCCTTCTTGGAACAAGCCCTGAATGCAATGAAAGCAAAACTGGTGTTAATTTTCCTTTCCCTCTGACAATGCTGTTAGAGTTGGCACATTCTCCTTCAACCAGTGAAACAAGAAGCGGGAGGTGGGAGCTGGGGTTGGGGGGAGCAGGAGCAGAGGAAAAACAGAAAGCATACGTAAAAGGAGGAATGATTGCACACATGTGCTATGAATTCTTCAGCTCAGATTAATGTTTTCCTGTGAATTTAATTGGCTGCCTTCTGGTTTCGGCCAGATGACCAGTTACATTTCAGGACAGCTATAAAGTGGAATCTAAATGAAATATTTGGACAATGGGAGCCAACGTCTGTGAGCTATTCCAGAAAATTATTAAATAAACAAAAAGTACTGGGACTTCTAACTGCAGAGCATAATTGCTTGTATTATTATTATTGTTCATTCACAGACAGTATTAATTCCTACTACTGACAAAAAAAACCCACAAACCATTCCTTTGCAACTTCAAAAAGTATGTTGGCTTTGCACACTCATCACATGGAATAGCACTGAGATCATCTCTCAGTGAACAATCTAGCATCATGTGTTGGAACAGCTAGAGGGTTTCATTGAAAATTAACTTATTTTAAATTTGCTTGTTGTTTAATTGTTCTCCATCCACAGCACCCAGCTGTTGTCAAGTGGCACTGAAAGTAAAGTCTGTGATAGTGGTTAGTGGGAGGACTACACTTGAGTCCCAAAAGTGACAATAGATTTTTCCTGCTATCCTCACTTAGATGTGTATTTAGTCCTTCTCACCAGCCTGTCTGCTCAGTTATGCTGGTACATCGGCATAAAAAGTTCATCCTCATGGAGAGTGGCAGCATGATCCACCTGTGGGCCAGATTCTCCCCTTACTGCCCCCTGCCTGGGCTAATTTTAAATAATTACCGAGAATTCATCATCTGCAAAGGAAAATTCCCAGCTGGCATGGACCCAGGACAGTTCCCTCCTAGGCCAACTACTCTCTTTCCTCTGCGTGGGAGAGGACACCTGGCACAGGGCATTTTCTCATGCCTTTGTCAGTTCTTCACTGGGTGGTGGCATAATCCACTTGTGAAAACTTCCCTGATCCAAATCACTGTCTGTCCTGGCCTCACGAGCCAGTAGGAGTAAGCAACACAAGAGAGCAAGGCAGAAAGCAGCTGTTCCTGCCTGGGGACAGCTATGCACTGAAGCAAAGAGGTCCAAATGCCTACTCCTGCATTTGTTATGGAACAGCCTATCCACTCTGCGCACCAGGTCCCCCAGAGGTCTAGCACCCAGGGCAAGGCAACTGATCCCGGACAGCTCTTTGGTCTCCACTCTGGACCTCACAAGACTGCAGGGTTTTGATTAGGAAAATAGACCAGGAAAAGAGGTAGTGTCATAAAGGGTTATGGAGTTATGTTTGACTGTTTAAATACTCTCACTACTGCTTCTCTTCTGCAAAGTCTTTTGAAATTCTCTCTTCAGTTTCCTGACCCATCTCTCCCAGTGGAAGGCGCAACAAGTGCCTATGGCATAAACCAGTTTATGGATCAAGCATGCATGCTTTATTCTTTTTTCTGGCCTTTGATCTTTGATTCTCTCTTTTTCAGATTTATCAAGATCTTCCCATCCTCTTACAGAATTAAATCTCAAGAAATAATCGGGAAATTCTTCTAAGTGCCAATTCAGTTTGTGTTACAAGAATGACACATTGCAGGCTCAAAATTTCTGGTCTTCCCTTCACTTCCTCTGAGGACAGAAGGAAAGGAACCTTCCCACAGAGGAGATTAGCCAGCTCATTAGGCAGTGGAGGGCTAAATAAATCCCAGATTTCCCAGATTACAGAAAAAAAGGGGCAGAGTATTTGTGATCAAAGAGGACAAGGCTCAGAAGAGACTGTTGGTATACAAGATGCTGACAGTAGCCAAATCCATAGCTGAGGAGCAGAGGCCAGAGAGCATAACAATGACTAGGCAATAAGAATATTATATGTAGACAGAAAATGAAAATGTTACATGTAACCAGATCACAAAGCATCATCTGAAGTAAATGTGGTTCAGTGCTGGTGAATGTTCCACTAGAAAGGGTAGAATTACATAATACTGTCAGAGAAAACAATTAAAAAGGCAAATTGTAGGAACTTGGCTGTGCCTTATCATCCCAAACTAGCTTTGCCATCTTTTCATGCTTCCTGGGTCTGCACAGTGTTTGACAGAGCATCCTCAGGAAAGCGGTCATCACATCAGAGAAACATCTTGTAATATCATGACAGCACCTTTTAGAAACATATCTTGAGTGCACTTATGAGCTCTAATTCACAGGTTTGTAACATCAAAACTATGAACTCTATATTCACATTGGCCTCTTATACGTGCTGAATTCGCTTTGTAAATAAAATACTGTTGACAACAATGGCAAATGTGGGCCCTCTGCAATTCTGGGCAACGGGCCATTTCTCTTTTAAAAATGTGCCCAGCCATTCTTAAAATCATCCAGTGGCAGTTATATTTCCACACGTATTAGAAAATCATATGCCTGTAATTCAAATGCCAGCAAATGTAAATAGTAATATTTAGAATGATAACAAATTAAAATCTGTTCCTCAGACAACCTTGTAACTCTGTTTAGACCCCATTTCTGCTCAGGAGGCAAGATGACTGAAAATATCTCTAAGTGATATATATGTACCTAATTACCATCCCATTCTCTGAGCTGACTCTGGGTGGAAATACAGGGTTACACAGGCACAGCAAGGACAAGAGCCAAAGTCTGGGAATCAAAGCTCAGCAAATACAAACTGAAGTACGATGGAAATTTTCTAACAGATGGGGTAATTGACCATACGAACAGTTTGTGGAGAGTTGTGAGGAATTCTCTCCACCACTCACAATTCTTAAATCAGGACTGGATGTTTTTCCAGTAGATAGACCAAACAAGAATTAAATCAGAGAAAGCTAGTGGCCTGGGTTGTAACAGAGGTCAGACAAGGGGGTACCAAAGGCCTCTCTTGGCCTTATAGTTTTTGAGTCTCCTAAAGAAAAAGTTCAGGGTTTTCAGACCATAGCATAAATCCTATTCTATTTCAGGCACTGTCATGCTTGGACAATGAAAGAAGAAGGAAAATAAACAGATATTGCAAGACAAAATCATGTGAGTGATGAACAGAAAGCCCTATCCATGCATCAAGCGCGGCAGAGCATCTTCCCGGGGGTCTGCCTTATCAGTGACCTGGTTTACTTTGGCTTATTTGTCAGTGGCAGAAAAAGAAAACAGCCCCAAACCCTGATAACTATATAGGACTGATTGTATCATGCAGTGATAATGAATTTGAATAGCTCTATTAGAAGAGCAGTGTGGCCTGAAATATCCCTCCCCTTTTCATGGATGGTGACTTTCTTGGGTTGCCCCTTATCTAACAACAGGGTGTTTTTCCAGGGCACAAATTCTTTAAAAGCCAAGAAGTGTTAAGAGATTCCTTCCTTGCTTGATAGGGGTTACCTCCTCTCAAACATGCCAGTTTGATGGCTGAACTCCAAGCCAGACCTGGGGAATGGTCTGGTTTTAAAAGAAAAAGGAAGAAAATAGTTATCTGTTTTAAAAACAGGCACTATGACAAATCTGCTTGGGAGCACAGCCAGCCAAACAGTTGACTCATCACAGCAGAGCAGACTGTGAACTCCAGCACCATGGGGAGGAGGACAGGAAGAAGCAGTGAAGGCAAAGAGGGTGATGAGAATCTCTTCAAGTGGGTCTGCAACCACAGGGTTTGGCATGTGGAAGAACCATGTCCAGGGTTGCAAAATGCACTGCTTTATATGGGTTCCCTCAGAGCAGGGCTCATTTTGGATGTTTGTGGAACACTAAAAGTTGATGGCTTGTGGCCCATTTCATGTGCTCATCATGGATTTTCCGAATGAGGAATTTCTCACAGATGTTAAAAAGTCTGTGAGAAGACATGGATGTTTTCACTCAGCTCCCTGCCAGCTCCTGTTATTCTGCACTTTGTGTTCTCATCTCTACACCATCAGCATGCACACTGAGGAACTGTGACATTTATGGGGGCATTTGGGAAGGGAGCTCTTGGAAGTCAGATTTCTAAAAGTACTTAGGTACCTGCTAGGAGGTAAGAAGGAGGAGATGGAATTTTACACTACTTGGAATTGCATTTTCAGGATCCTTTTTACTGTTTCAGTCCCAAAACAGAGTGTACTCCTTGAGCAGTGAAGACATTTAGTAGATTGGTGCCACAAACAGGCTAGGTGTGCCTCTGAAAGTCTTGTAAAGATCAAAATTAAATCCATTGTGTGCAACGGATTGGGAGATTCAGGACACAAACTTGTGTCAGATACTGCATAAAATTACTATAAGAGTCATCATCTAGACAACCTAAGATGGAACGGATGAGACAGAAAGACAGTGAATGAAAGAAAATCACTCATTTGGAGCAGGTAATCTAATTATGTAATGCAGCTGTGCATGATACACTCATGCTCACGTTGCAGATGTTTGGGCATTAGGATGTGAACATATATTCCTTAAATGCCAACATTGTGCCAGAAGCACAGCACTCACATTCAGAAAACTTTCCAGGAATGGTAGATTGACCTCATTACATTTTCATCTCAAAAATTACAAATTACAACCCACTATTGGCACCAAACCTTCAGACATGTCTACATGAAGTTCCAGTTCACAGCAAATGCTTGAAATATTGCTGCAGTCTTTGGAGGGAGTAGACACAAGCAAATAGTCTGGTACCCTGTGTCTAATGGTGCCCTGTCTCCTAGGTGTCAGAACAAGGATTAAAACCACCTATCAGATAAGTAGTTAATTATCCAGTCTTTCCTGTGTCCCAAAGGGTTTTTATTCTGTCCTGTAAAATATGAGGTTGGACTGCCATTATCATGATTTTCGCTTTCATGGTTAAAGATATTGCTGATGGTCATAAAATTATCTAGCTTGTTTAGGAGTCCAGCCACAATATATTATTTTGATGACTACTTATAGCAGTGAACTCTACAGATTAGCTAAATGTTGGGAAAAGTGGGGATTTCCTCTCATAGGGACAAAATTTACTACCTTTTCATTTTATTGGGCAGGGGTACACCTCTCAGAGTTTACATTACATGAAAAGGTATGTCTCATTTCTCCGCTGGATCAAAAATAGTTTCAGAAACCATAAAGGCAGTATGTACTTATGAGACAAAAAACTGCACTCATTTGCCAAAGTACAAACCAGAATGAGACTTAGGGCTCCTCATGTGCTGGTGGCCTCCTGGAATGGGTTTGCATCTGCCCCCCTTCCCCCTCCCTCTACCCCTCCCCACCAGCTTCCACCCTGCTTCCAACCTTTAGCTTGTCAGCACTAAGCTCTATCCAATTATTCACCTTTTCAAAAATTATTTATTTTCAGGACAACCTAATAATGTCAAAACCAACACTGTTATGCTCTATCGCCCCCCAAGATGGACCAGAGAAAGAAGGGTGCAACTGTATTGACTCACTTTGCCTTGCACTTTTTACCTGATGGACTGATGGATTGTACAGCCAATGACTTAGGAATCGTTTTGTCACTTTATTGTAAACAACTCCCTTCTACTTCTTCACACTTCCAAATAACATTGCTCTGTAGCATTTGCAACACTGTTCCCTACCTCCTGTTTCTGAAGGAATTGGGTTTTTTCATGCAGCTCTGTCTCTGCTGGTAAGGCATTACACACACTGACCAATGTTCTATGCCACTGAAGAAATTAGGTAGTGTTTGTGAGATTGTTTGTTTTCCAAAGGTTTTTTTAAACAAAAATGAGAGCGCTCTTGGCAAATTGTTCTTTTTCATCTTACAAGGGACTGGTTGAGTGTCAGCCTAAAGACTTGAAAACTGGAAGTTTTACGTCCCAAATAAGTGTTTCAGGAAAATCAAAGACTAGCAGAAACAGAGTGCTTTCTCTGCTGCTCTTTTTTTCCTTGTAAGGAATAATTTTCACCTCTGGCACAATGTCTGTCCATCTCTATCACATGTGCTACCTGGCTAATGCTGGCAGAACCTAACTCAAGATTGTTTTTACATATCACCTTGTCTTTTTTTTTTTTTTCGTTTTGTTTTTTTGCCCAGTGTCCACTCAGTTTTTGAGGGGTGGTTGCAGCATGAATGGTGCAGCTTGCGCTCCCTCTGCTCAGTTCAAATGTGGCACATGGAGGAACAACTTATTCTCTCCCTGTTCACAGCTGTTCTAAAACCAGGCAAGACTCTGCACAAAGGTATGTGATGCTATTAAAAAAAAAAAAAATAAAGTAACTGCAGCTAAAAAAGGGCTGGGAGAGCTTATTAATGTCACATTCATTTACATATACAAGCAAAATCTCATGAACTCCTGTTCTATGACTGTACTAATTCCTTCTTCAGTGTAACAGCCTATTCACACAGTGGCAAGAGTGTCTTTAAGGCTGCATGGACATTATGGTTTGCAGCTTCTAGAGAACATGGAGAGATCCCTGTACTCCTGTTTTAAGTAGGAGTCAGCAGATGACTTGGGATAATCTAATTTGTGCAAGGAATATATTTCATTTACATTTTGCTCTCAGAAAAAGCAAGAACACAGTAAACAACATCTTATCTATAACCATATATTCAGCTCAATTCCATGGAGTTTTGCCATTGACTCAAACTGGAACAAGATCAGTCCTTAATCATTAAAAAAACACATTTTTGCTCTTGTTCTTCTGCACTTTATGCAATATATTATGTTGGAATGGAAGAGACTTTTTTTAAGAAACAAATGAGCGTTCTGGCATATTCCACAGGATTTTGGATGACAAATTTCTAGTGTAATAAATTGCCCACTCTATAGCTAAGTCTTACATGCAGCCATTTTGCAAAAATTTATTTTATGCATTCTTTTCAGTCACAGACAAAAGAATATTTGTTTCCTGATATTCTGTGTATATTACTTTTTATTTAAAATATTGAAATTAGGAAAAAAGTCATCTCTGTTTGTTTCCTTCATGAGAAAAATTTAAAAAACAAATTTTTTAAAATAAAATTCAGTTTCAATCCAATTATAGGAGCCTGAAATGAATCCTTGTTATTTTATCCTTGACTTAGCTTCATTAAGGTTACAAAAAAGGTAGGATTATCTATTTTATCTAAGTAAATAACTTTAAATGTTTTCTTCAACTATCATCCTGGAGGTATTGCCCATATTATGTATTATAAGGCTAAATGAGGAAATGATCACCTGAAAAGTCACTTTAAAAGTGATTCTTTTTGATCCCTTCTGAAGAACTCCTTCTCACGTATCCCATATGACTATTAACAAAGCACATTATGCTGCAATACATTAATATAAAGCAATTCTCTGATTATCATGTAAAGTGTACGAGCAGTCAGAAAGCTACAAATAAAAAACAAGTACAATGGGACAAACCAAGAAGTTCCTGACCAAATTTCAAACACTGATCCACATCTTAGTGCCAACATGATAACCTAAAAAAGAGATGGGGAACCATCACACATGACCTATTTCAACCTTTTTATTTGCATTTGAATTATATCAAGAAATGCTTTTTAGTTAACAGTTTTACTTGGCACTTTATCCTGATGCACTCCTTTACATCTACCACCAAAAGATGCTTCTTAACTTTATTAGGCCTTTGTATTAGCTATTAGCCTATCCAAAGAGATGTTACCATTCTGATCATCATGAAGACTTTGGTCAGGTTAAATTACTCTCTTTCTCTCTTTTTGCTGAACTGTGAGCAGAGGTATCTGCCCAGCAGCCTGTTAACCTGACATAAATTATCAGATGAGGCTTCCACAATGGGAGGAGGAAGCTAAGGAAATGTGTGGCTTAGCAATCACCAAGCCTATTAAACTGCTCCGAAATCCCACCCTTTGGATTCACAATTTCTCATGTTTTGGCTTGACCAAGAGGCAGGTTGGTGAAGCAAGAGGATCTGTGGGGGTGTGAAAGGGATGACCCTGGAAACAAAACATTGGTTTTACATCGCAGGGTATCCGTTACAGGAGAATTTCCTCTGGCGCCAGCAGGTATTTGAGCAGGCATCTGGATGGATCCCAAAGGGGGGAAGGAAATGGAGATGGAAGTTTCTAGAGGGGATCAAGATGTTAAGCCTTAAAACTGTTTGAGTGACCCACAACAACTAACCTGAAAGGTTTTATATGGGTGATGACTTTTGATGATGGTGGGGGGTTAAGTTTGGTTTCTTTCTTTTTTTTCTTTTTTTTTTTTAATGTTCATGAGGAGTTCCAGCCCAAAGTGCAGAAGGGCACTAGTAAAGGAATGCAAAGTCCATCCTCAGTCACTGATGAGAAAAATCATCTGATCAATAGCAGCTCCTTTTCTCTGCACAGGATACACAGCTGATCCTGAGAGCTCTTTTGTACATTCCTAGTGCTTTTTAAAACACTGTTAGTGGTATTGCTAACTGCAATCACAAAATATCACAGAATGGATTGATAGAGTTTTACCCTGGAAGCAAATTGTGTCAAATTTTTGTTCCCCTTGGGCTTGGGAAAGAAAATCTTCCTTGGGGGTCTGAAGGCTGATTCATTAAATCTGAGCTGTCTGCTGAAGTGCTCAGTAAAAGTGACTCTGATTTATTTGCATTTGTCACTATAAAGGTCTCTGGAGACAGATATTTATCCTATGGGATTCTTGACAAATTGGCCAAGTGGTCTGGGCAGTTCAGAGGGAGGATGGTCCTCTCTGACCTTCTCACATGGCCAGAGAACAGGTAATTACTCCCCCAGTTACAAACATGCACAGAAATCACATCATTGCCAAGACTTTACCCACCCAGAAGCTGGTCATCTGTGCTTAGACAAGGACTCAAACCTGTACATGATCTCACTAAGAGATATGTCTGAGATGAAAGTATAGTCTGTCTGTAGGAATAGGCAGATAATGAAGAGCTCATGGGATATATTTGTGCTGATGAGGGCATATCCTGCTGAACTGGAGCTTGGAAAAGTCCTGCTGCAGACAGTTTATAAAATACTTGATTGTAATGTTATAGGATCAATTTGAACCCTAACGTTATCAATATATTTTAACACTCTTCCACCAATGTGGACTAGTCAGGCATCCTTCTAACTGCAAGATAGAAGAGACTGAGCTTGTCAAAAAGAGGAGGAGGGAATTTGCTGCTGTTTTCTTATGACCCCACTTGAGTGACTTTCCCTGCACCATAGTCCATAGGGTGGAGTAGTGTCTAGTGTCAGTTCTTTCCTTTAATTATCCGCTAGCCTGGCTGAGAGCTGTATAAACACATTACAGTCACTTGCAAGAAACAGATACTGCAAGTGCATCCATCTTTCCCTTTTAACTCTTTCTGTCTGTCCTGCATTTTGTACTCCTCTGAATTTTATGAAACAGTTCAATAAAGTGCAAATTGGTCCAGTTTCTTTTGAACTGACTTAAGCTACTGAACCATTTATAGTTGTCACAGTGGAATAAGGACCTTCAGGGCATGATTAAAGCTACTTAAGATCTATGTTGCCTCTCAGATGCAGGTGGAATAAATTCAGAAAGCCACATCCAGAAGTATTGTTCCAAATTACTGGCATGGAGCTGTTAAAAAAAAAAATACAGGGAAAGGGAAGTACAGAAAAAAACCTGGGAGAACGACAGCCTGTCTTGGAGTTAGCTGGCTGTTACTCAGCAAACAGTTCTCCTCCCTGTTCACACCCATGAGGTGAAAGAGAGGTTTGACTGATGTCAGTATAGTAACACAGGCCTGAAATGTTCAGACTAGAGGCAACCAAGGTCAGTGAGAGCTATAAGAAAGTTTGGGGAGAAATACAGCATGGCAGGAATTCTGCACCAGTGACTATCCTTTGCAAGGGATGCACATGGATGAGGTCTCAGCCTGTCTAACAGTGGAAGATGTGGGCCCCAAATAAACCTTTTCAGATTGTGTTCAGCATAAAAAATGGTGTGAAAGTAAAGTTCATATTAGAACCTCAGAAAGAAACACCACAGACTTTTAAAAGGCACTGAGAGTGGGGGTCAGTCCTGTAAAGGCAATAGCAATTGGTCTCTTTACTCTACTTGGTGGCTGTATGACTTCAACCCAGAGGTTTTGCCTGGCAATCTGTCTTGCTAAAAGTCAGGGTAAGATAAACTGTACTCTGTCTCTGATTTCTGCAAGAAAGAAAACAATTGAATGACTGGTCATTCATCACTGAGCCACCCTCCCCCCTCTCCAACACCTTGTATAGGGTTGTATATTCTGGAGCTGTTTAGTTTTTGTTATCCATTTCTTCAAAAGAAAATGAAAAACCAAGTAGCAAGATATGTATTTTACAACTTTCCTGTAATAACAATAGTACTGAATCGGAAAGGACAGATCAATAGAGAAATTACTTGGCTATTGTTACAGTTGCTTGCACATCATGTCACTTGTATCATCACATGCCACATATTCAAGTTTAGTATCAAAAGGCCTCCTGATACATTACAGAGCTCTGCCTCTACAATTTTACTTATAAATGCATTTACCTATTCATAAAAATCTTGTATATTGAGAAGCTCAAACTCAGCTCATATATAGCTTATGGAGTTACAAATGTGTGCTTTGGCCATTCCGTTGTGGAAATTAGAGAATACTATTAGGGAAGTTTCTTTAGTAGCTTGAGTTAAATTTAAATCACTGAGAAACAAACCCAAATCAAACTAATTGCAAAAATTATAAATCTGCTGTAAGACAAGCAGTCTGAACAGAGGAAAGGTGGCATGCAATGATGGGAAACAAAAGTAGTCAGGATATATGGTTGTAGGAAAACCAGTACCTTGGGTGAGAAGAAACAGCTACGCTTGCTCTGATGAGCTGAGTGTATGCTCTGCTATCAGGGAAGCAAATTAAGCTGTACTCCTTCTAACAAATCCAGCTTCATTCTGCTTGTTGTACAAAGTGCTCTGCTTTGGGTGCCGCACCTGCCTGGTTGCTTCCCACACTGCTGTCAAAAGATGCTCAGAGCACATTATCCTGCACATGGCACAACCACTGCACAGATAAGTACCAGGAAAGTCTTAGGAAGCAGTGAGGTAGAGTGGGGGAACTGAAAAAAAAAAGTGACATAGAAGGAAGATGGGCATAAAACCTGAGTTCTCTGCAGCCCCACTGAATCCTGAGAGTCTGCATTAGCTCATGGTTCAAGGAAGTAAGACCCTTCATGGAAGGGACAATTAGTTACAAAAAAGCATAAAGAAGCCTAGTAATGGATTTTAACTCTCCTAAGGGAGTCCTGTGTTTCTACTGAGGACAGATTACAGGAAACTAAAGAAACACTTTATTTTTCTTCACAGAGAGCTTGGGGACTTTGGAGTAGTTTAGTCAATGGTGATTTGCTACTTGTGCTATAGTGTTACCAATGATGGTACTCCTGGTTTGTTTATTAAACTTTTGTCTTGTCACTCATCACTAGCAGGATCAAAACGCATTGTTTTGTTTCCTATAAAAGTAACTTCTCTATCTTTCAGAATTACTATGAGGTTGAGAGATGAGTGCTTTCATCTAAAATCAAAGTCAGGCAAGTATACATTTTGTAAGACATGGGAGCATAAAAATGCGCCAATGTAAACATCAGGTATCTGAGTGAAAAATGTTAATTGGCATTTCAAGAAATGAGGAGACATTACAAAGATATTTTAGGCTTTCAACATATTTGTAGTATTCTAACATTAATCATTTGCTTGCAACTATCAGGTTATTTATCTTAGCTACCCTCAGTATCCATTACCATACTGCCTAAGCCCCTCATAATGTTTCTGTAGGGCAGGAAAGTGTTCTCATCCCTTTTTTACCACTGAGAGATTGAAGAAGAAATGATTCCCCTTTTGTGGCCACCTGGAAAGCCTTTAACACAGAAGAAAATCAATGCACATTCCCAGGTCTTTGACTAAAGCCTTAGTCAAAGAAGAGTCTGTCTCTTTTAAATTAGCCCAAGTTTGCACTTCATTAATTTGCACCATAAATTGTAGAAGCAAGGCTGTGTTACACATGTCACTGAGCCATAAGACAAGTTCCACCAATACTTAGAAACACAGGAACAATCCAGGGCTTGCATCCCAAAAAAGGGCTGTGGCTACACACTGCCAAGGAGACATGAAAGACTACAGCAAGTCAGGGCTTGGGGGGAGAAGAAAAAGAAAAATGATGTGGTGTATTGCTATGGGTGCTGCACCAGGCAGTTCCCAGAGGCTTTCCCTGAAATTGCTTGTTCTTCATGACAGAATAGAACTCTCGTCCTGGGAAACCCAAGGTCCAGTGTCCGTTGGCACCCTATGCAACTTTGCATTGTGACTCCTATTAAAGGCCTTGTGCTTGAACAGACTGGCTGAGCAGCTCCTTGGTGAGGGTTTTGCATAGAGGGAAAATCTTTCTTAGGAATTAATTCACAGTGTTAAGAGAAAACTTGGGGTGCAATGTCACACATCTTTACCACTCTGTGGAAACTTCAGTCACTCCAGCTCATAGTGATGACAGGTACATACTTGTTCAGTCCTGACAGAGTACACATCAAGATATCTCTGCCACCAAATTTTGGTATACATTAAATGTCATGGTATATGATGTCTGGTAAATTTGCTATGCAATCCAAACACCCTGCATGAGAAAGACAGACTTGCCTTATTTTGTGAAAAATTTGGCAAATAGAGATCTATTGTGCAGGATAGAACAAGCTGAAATGATATGGAGAAATAAAGTCCTGAAATCCTTCAGCTATGTACAAAATCCTTCCTTACTGTTTAAAATCAGGAAGTTCTGGATAAAGTACCTCTCTTCACATGAGCCTCAGCCATCAACCCAACTAGTCTTAAAGCATAAGCAGATACATATCTGAGTCTTATACCATTCTTTCCGAAGAACAGACTGCTTTAATGGTTGGTCCCTGGAAGAGAAACTTTAAATTCATGGCAGTTTTTAAAAACTTGCCCTTTCTGCTTTGGATGGACTCAGAACAGTTATTAGAGGTTGCTGTCTATTTCCCCTCACCAAACTGCACAAGCATGCTGGACCTGGCTAACAGAAGGTCTAACGGCTCATCTCTGTTTTCCTCCTTTAATCAGCTTTCCTCCTGGGTTAGTCACATCCCTAGTTAATAACTGCACACTAGGGAGTCTGAGCATCACCCCAGATCTGTACACACAAAGGAAAAAGGAGGAGCAGGGAGGGGAAAGAGAGACAGCCTGCCTTCACAGCCCATATTTGTGGCTTTTTCCTCCCTCGCTTCTGTAGTTTCAGCTCTTTGGTTCTTTCTCAGCCTTATGGGGTTCCACTGCAACACAGTGAAATGGTCTTCTTTGTAAGCTATCCCCTGACTGATTTTTAAAACTCTTTGTTTCCTCCAAATTACTTAAATAGACTTTTATTATGTGCTTTTGCAATACCACTTTCTAAAACAACACAATTTTCTATATGTATTATGAACTACAATACACACCATAAAACCAGAGGACTGCACTGTGGCAAAGTGCCATGACCCCACTTTGGGGATGTTCCAGGAGCCCTGAGAGTCAGTTTGTGAGGCATGTATAAGGCCTGTCAGAGTCAAGAGAAAGGCACAGTGACTGTGGTCTTTCTATGTCACTTGAGTAGGATGTGTAATCTGCTTTCTCCTTTGCCTTGCCAGCTAACCTTCCCATTTAAGACTCATCCCCAACACATACATTCTTTTACTAACTACTGAGTTGTAACTCTTATGTATAATTGCACATGTGGATAGCTGAATATTGCCAGTTTCCTGTTTTATTATATCAGTATTTTTAGCCAAAATGTTTTTGCAGCGATGTCACTGGAGTTCAGCATGTGTATTTAAAGGTTTAACATGGCTACCTATCAGAGCTGGTAAAATGCAAAGCCCCCATGACAAATGGAGCACAAGGGAGTCCCACAGCACGGACTGTGGCCAACTTGATCTGTAATAGAGCAAAGCAGCCCACAAAGAGTCTGGGTCCCAGCATGTGATGTTTCACTTGGATGGGAGCAGAGGACATAGTCTGGCCTACTGCATTTAATGATGGATGCTGTGGGAACCTGACTTTCAGAAGCTGTGAGCACTCTAAGTGAATAGGAATTTCAGAAAATCTGTGTCTACATGCACATACATCATGCCATAAACCATACAAGTAATAAAATCTCACCAGAATAGCTGACATTCTTCTTGCCACTCCCCTAGAAAGTGCTCTTCTTTTCCAAATTTCTCTCTGAAGAAAAAATCTTCTATTTTCCAAAACTTTATCTGATGTGTTAATTATTAGAAGGTAAAATAGAACTTATTTCTCATTGACAAATTTCATCAAAGCCACAAAATTGCAAAGGATTAGCCAACAAAGAAACATCATGGAAAGAGATATTCAAAATAAAACAGTTATGTCTGCACTTTAATACTTCAGTGACAATTTTGCATAAGATATATCGGCTTTTTTGCATATTTCTCTTTTGACCACTCATAAAAGAATCTGCAGTTTGCAATGTCAACTATCTAATAATACTTCAGAGATGCATTCTGGAAGCAATGTATGGTTATAGTCCCTGCAGCAGAGATGGAAGAGGATGCCTTTCTTCACTGTCTGTAAGTGTCCTTTTGTATAGGAATGAAAAATAAACAAACATGACTCAGTCACTTAGGTTTGCTTCATACAAGCATCCAGCAAAAGAAGATTCACTAGCATATCTGCGAATAGTTCACTGAAATTTTGGACTCAGTGCGCATGTCAAGGATTAGTTGTCTTGTTTCTGCTTCAATAACTTCTACATCTTATATGCTTCTTGTTTCTGGTATATGCAGCCTCTAGTTCACAGATCCTTTGCAAGACATTGCTTAACACAGCAGCATTCCCAAATCCCTCACCAGAGATCTGGAATAGGAGAGGGATGGAGTCACATAGGATTTGATGAACTGATGCACCCTTCATGATTAACACACTGAACTTGTTGTCAGTATCTCTCTTAGGCATTGGGATATTTAATAATGACTTTGCTTTTACAGAGGCAGTTTCTGCCATTCTTGTTCACACAGGCTGCTTTACCATGTGAGCAGCCTTGCTGATTTTTGTGGAGCCACTCAAAGGGAAAGGTAGCAGGTGGCATAAGTCAGGGTTGTAGAAGTCATGCAGTTATTACATGTACCAGTACTTGCTGTGGTAGACAAAAGCACTACTTGTATCTGCCACAGATTTTGCCATCAATGTGACAAAAAGGATTAAAATATTAAGTTTGGAATTAAATATTTTGAGTTTCACAAAACATTTTATCATTTTCCACTAAAGAAATGTTTCTTGAACTCAATTTCCCAGAGTTTCAATGTGTTTGTGATATTTCAAGGTTTAAAAAGTTACGTGAAATGGAATTATGGCTCCTGTATAACCTTCTACATAAATTTTCTTGAAATTACATTTTATTTCCTTTTATATTTTCTAATTAGTAAGGTTGAAATTTTTCTATTCTAGGTGTCAGCAAAACTTTCAGATATTTTGAAATGAAAATAAAAGGAAATATTTTTTTTTATTTTTTTTCCTCACAATAAACTATTTCAGAAAACAGTTTCTCAAGGGACTCTGATTTTTCAGGGTTTTGAAGCAAGACGTTGAGATTTCTTGGAGATGGACAGTGAGGCTGGTATCACATACGAATATGTGCCCCTTGGGCCAGTTCTCCAGGACAGCCTTTTTGCTGTCTTGGCAACAACATTATTCTTTTTCTTTTTTATTGCTTTATGTTATTTATCACAATGTCTTTTACCATTCAAACCAAAAATGTGACCAGAAACAGACACACAGCTCTGGAAATGGGAGGGTTTCAGTGCCTTGACCCTTCCAAAAAACTACTCCACTGTTACAAACAATTTTGATCATTTTCCCCAGCACTGTCCATCCTCTACAATATGGCAAAAATATCACAGGACTCTTATATTATTAGTACTACTAATATTACCTTATTGGTATTCGTTATTACTAGTATTATTTGTGTATGATAGTATATGGTTGGCATTATTTCACTTAAAGTATGTAAAAGTATGATTCTGAAGTCCCTCCACCATTTTACTTGGTTTACAGGTGAGACCAAGAGTGAGCAGGAGAAATCTCAGTGCAGCCAAAATGGTTTTTTAAATTGCAACTCGAAAACACTAATCCAGTTATACTTTTATTCCTGATTATCCTCAAACCTGACTGAATACAATCAATGATCTCCTGGCTGCCTGTGGGTGACTTCCTTGGTAATTCTCCAGATAAAGGAAAACACCTGTATTATACTTAGGAGGATAGTTTTAAAACTAGCTACTGATCATGTTTTCCTCAGCTGTGGGTGATCAGAGTTTCTTCTTGGATGACTGTTCAATGTGCAATGAAAATAAGGTGCCTTGATAAATGACACAGAACATCAAAAAATAAACCAAGCCATGCCATGCAAAAGCATGAGACACTTGCAGAAAACTTGGCCTCAAGTTTCAAAGCTGCTCTCAAATTACCATGTTATTTCTGCACAGGGAAGGGAAGACTGGAGGCATAAAAAGTGAAACATTTTTTCCAGAAGGAAATCAGTAACTTGCCATAGACCAGCATAAGCCTATGTGCGACATGTCCCCCATCTGACATCCTTCAGACCAGGCATCCCGAATCTCTGCCCCCAGTGCCTTGGGCATGACCTATTTGGCCTGTCTTAGTAGGTCTCAATTAGAAGGAAGAGAGAGAGGCACAGTCCTGTGTAGCCAGAGCAATGCAGAGGAGAAAGTCATCTACATGGTAAATCTACAGATTTGCACTGATGTTCCCCATGCCAGTATTTCAACTTCCTTTTTAAAACATGAATGAAGAAGTGAAAATACTGGAAAGGCCAAAAGGACTTTAGCTCCATCTGTCTTTCCCAGTCAATTATTTAGCCAGTGGCTAGTCTGTAGTTAAGTCATCTAACTGGAAAATGAAGTTGTGACACCATTATGAAAGTGACTGCAGCCACCCCAGTTTTACCCCTCTCACAGGATTAGGTTCATTTCCACCCTGTCAGCATCTAATCTGAATCAGGGTAGCAGTTCAGAGAGTCAGAAGGACTGGGTAAGGAAATATGGTTGAGGCAAAAAGGATTGAGTATGGGACCCAGATTAGAGGTACAAGCCCTGGGCTTGCCAGGTGGGACATAAGGAGCAGTATGGTTGGAAAAGCAGAGGTTCAAGTCACGTAACAAACAAATAAGGAAGCAGAAGTTACCCAGAGATGAGAGGGTATGTTTTTTCTTTTAAATCGGACCATGTTGGCCCTCTTGGAGAGGGAAAAATAGATAAATATATTGTTAAAAGAGTGTGTAATAATTTGTATGCGTAATGGACATTATGTACATTATACTATATGTATGTGAGCATACATCATGTACACGCAATAAGCTCAACAAAATGAATACAAAAATGTGTCCTGTGTCTACACAAAAGTGTGTGATCTGTATTAGGTCAATTTCAATGGCTCTGAGGACTCGAAAACGTACGAGAATAAGTAAAAACTACATATGTATGGAAATTCTAAAGGCTCATAATAGACATATATCCATATCTTAATATTCAGAATGCATATGCAGCAGCATACAAAAGACATTTTTTAAAAGCCAGAACATTCCTTCTGCTTTTTACAACAAAAGTTTAGAAATTACTAAAGTAAAGTTAAAAATAAGTGATGGAAGTGGTACATATTTTTATTATTGTTTAGTTCTTCTGGGAACTTCTGATGCTGGAATTTTGATGGGATTTTGTTCTTTCTGATCATTCATGCTTAGAGACACAAACAACTTCAACTTGGTTTTCTGTCATCCTTACTCCAGTAAGAGTCTTGTACCTCAATTCTAACTCAGACTACAATTCGCTGCAATGGATATGGACATTTAAATCTCCACCTGCACAAACAGTCAGGACTAGAAAATAAGGAGGAGGCTCATAAATCTCCAGTGGTGATTAGTAATATTTTTGATCTGCAACAGCAATGTTATACAGAAAAAAATAAAAAAGTAAAGTTAGTTCATTAATTAGGACTGAGATGCTGACAATATGTTTAGTTTATACACAAAGAAAACACAAACAGGGCACAGTTAACACAATATCATGTTAGAAGTCAGAGAATTCCCAAAAGCCCAGGGCTTGGAGATATGATATCTTAGTGTATTTATCCTATTGTGAGTGGGAAGGTGTTATCTTCCAGAAAAACAGTAAAGAGGTGGTTTAAAGTTTAGATCTGCCTTTTTTTCTTCTGATTTACATGAGCCAAGAAACCAACATGGATCAAGACATAGTCAAGACTTTCTTGCTGGTTATCAAAAATGACACTCTGCCTCCTACTGAAACTTGAAATCTGCAAACATACCAGTTTGGCCCTCCACAATTTTTGTTTGGATGGTTGTTTTTTATTTAGTGTGTGCAGAAAGCTTCATGTGATGCTCACACAGATCAGTAAGAGACTTTTCCTATTGCTCCAGTGTCTTTGGATTAAATATCAAGCCACATCTGAGACCACAAATTTTTGTCTGGAGCTATGTGAGTCCTCAGGTAAGCAGTTCAATAAGTGGAGCTGCTCCTGAAATCAGATCAGTCCCTGTGTCCAGATTGTCCCATGTGCAGATTGTGCCCAGCTCTTTAGTCCCCTGTGTACAAAAGCCAGGCTGCTTGGGCACCTGTGAGGTTTCAGGAAGTGTGTGAGGAGGGAAGGAGCTACAGGAAAAAGTTCCTGCTTCACTGGCCTCTTTGGGCTCCATATGTGGGTTTAAAAGACTGTTTTATATGGAGAGGAAGAAGGTATAGGACAAGGTTAGCTGCTTTCAAAAGCCTGGTCTGCCGAGACAGAATACACATTTGCATAAAGATTCTAACACCAGCATATATCTGTTCATTCAAACTACACAGCAACCCGTTCATTCACACTTGTGGTAAAACCACTGGGAATGTTGCAGAGCTCGGCCTAATGCTCTCAGTCCCACCACTCTCACAGAAGGGGCCTTATCCCTTATCTTGCCTCTTTATTCAGGCAAAATTCCCTGACTGTTAAGCTTGCACGAATTGGCAGACAAAACACAAGTATAGCAGAACGAACCCTTGACATCTGCTCTGCAACCACACACCAAGAAAAGGGTTTTTTTCTGAGGGATCTCTACCATCCAATAACCCTGGCCCTTGTCCTTCACATCATGCACAGCCTTGCCGCCTCATTGGCAGCCACACACACACCCACGCCCAGCAGCATGATGCTCTCCCTCAGTTCAGTGGGGCTCACAGACAGCCGAGATCTTGGCCACCCAGCACACCTGTGGACCAGAAAGCTTCCGCAACATTTACAGCTGGGAGGACTCAAAGAGTGAGAAGGGACAGGGACTTGTTGGACGTCACCCCGGAAGGCTGGAAGAAGTCAGATCTTTCTGCCTCCAGCCCTTGGACTGTGACGGCAAGGTCCACGCTGCTGGACAGGCGGCTGAGCACTCCCTTCCTGGAATATGCTACTAGCTGGACAGGATGCATTATATTCGCAAATATAATCATCCACAAATCTCCCCCAGATTAGGTTACAGGACAGCGTTTCGACAGCATGCATTACAAAGCTCCCTGGAAGGCTTGGCTGGTGGATCTGCTGCTCTCTGTGCTCATGACCCATTTTGGCTTTCATCAACAATCATGACACCAGCTGCCTGGGTCATCTAGGAGGCAGAGAGGGGGAGAGCAACCCTGGGCTGGAAAAGGGAAGTGGGAAAGGAGAAGAGGAGGAGGAGGAGGAGGAAGGGGGAGGATAGAAAGAGCAGGCGGACAGAGAGTGAGCAAGTTGTTTTAGTCCAGTTGTGAAGATTTAAGTCCCAGCTCCGAGCTCTCGGCAAAGGCTCGCTGGGATACCTCATTCCCTGTCCTGTGCAAAGGTCTGTGATTGGGGATGTGGTGTGCTCAGTGGGCAGGGCCCCTCCCCTGGGCTGGATCCGCCTCTCTTATCCCCCAGATAAATTACTAGTGTCCTCACTAAATTCCTCGGCTTTCTCGCTCCCTCTTTCTCTCCTTCTCTCACAATCTCACTCCCTCCCTCAAGCACAGGCAAAGCAGGGTTGGGGGGCGGGAGGGCGGAGATCCTCTCTGGACTGGTATCGTGCCTTAGTCCTGGGCGGGGAGGGAAGGGGAGGAAAATACTGGCGCCCCTTCTCTCCTACGCCGCCTTGAAATAGATTCGAGGAGCTGCTCTTCCTCTCCCCCTCCCCCTTTCCCGCTGGTCGTTTGGCATCTTCCAGACCATGTCCACTGGGTCCCTCAGTGATGTGGAAGATCTGCAGGAGGTGGAGATGCTGGAGTGCGATGGCCTGAAAATGGATACTAACAAAGAGTTTGGGGCGTCCACCGAGAGCAACGAGGAGGGATCCAATGGCGAGAATGGCTCCCCTCAGAAGGGGAGAGGGGCCTCGGGCAAGAGGAAAAAAGCTCCCCCTAAGAAGAGCCCTTTAAATGGAGTGAGCCAGGAGGGAAAACAGGTACAGAGAAATGCTGCCAACGCCAGGGAGAGGGCGAGGATGAGGGTCCTTAGCAAAGCCTTCTCCAGGCTTAAGACCACCCTGCCCTGGGTGCCCCCAGACACCAAACTTTCCAAACTGGACACCTTGAGGTTGGCCTCCAGCTACATTGCTCACCTGAGGCAGATCCTGGCCAATGACAAGTATGAAAACGGCTACATCCACCCAGTCAACTTGGTAAGTCAGAGCCCGCTGGGGCCAGGCACTCTGCGTGTGCATGGGGAGAGGCGGGTGAGGACCTGGAATGGGGCATGTGCAGGGACAAAACTTTGCTGTGCTTCCCACAGACAGTGTGGTGCTAGTGCGGTAGAAAGGGGTAGTGTGCGGGGGAAAAGGGTCCCAGTTACCCTTTTGCCCTGTGTCCCGAGCGCCAAGCCTCCTGGGCCCTCTCTGCTGTTCCTAGCAATCCCCTCTAGCAGACAGGCAGGGGCCATGCTGGCCACAAATAGACAGGGGCAGACTTTACTGCCCCAGAAATCCCTGAGAAACCTCAGAGGGTTGATGGCTGCTTTCTACTTACAAGTGGGCAGGTACAGGAATTCGTGTAGACAAGGGTATGTTTGAGGAAGGACCCAAGCCAAGGACCCAGGATTTATTCCTATCCTGTGTCTCTACTGTAATGTTTCCTGCCACAACAGTCCCCTCCAGTCCTAACATTTTAAAGACAGAGCTCCTGGGGCTCTGTGCTCAGGTTTTCTGGGTCCAGGACATTTTTCCTATCCATGTAAACTGGCAAAGGAGAAACAACTACCAGTGCAGACTCCCCAGGGGAGGTGTCTGCCCCAGGCACACTCCGCAGTGCCTCTCCCTGGGCCATAGGGTGTCCTTCGTGATGCACCCTGCCACACAAAGTTTTCCCAAGCAAGCCTGGGGTCTCTCGACCATACCCCGCCGCCAGAAACATCCCGTTTTGAGCTCTAAAAATATGTGCAAATGATGTAAACTGGGGGTGAGCAAGATCTCCCTGGGCTTTTTTTAGACGTACAGGCATTGCCCACATGTGCAGATCCTGATGCATAAAGGAATCAAAGAGGGGATCTGGGGACATTTCACTGGGGTCAGGCTCTGCCTTTTGAGCTCTGGACTCTGGAGGAAAGTCCATTACCCACGGTGTCAGCTGATACGGGCCTGGGAGATAGTTTGTGATTAAGATCAAAATCCTCAGCGCAACGACATGGGGAAAAAAATGAAGCAAAACAAAACCAACACCCAATACAGATATAACACACACACACCCTCCCACACAGAGGCACACTAAAACATACTTCCCTGGCCGCGGGAGGCCAGGGAGAGCGGCCGGGGACTGCTGGGGTCCCGAGCGGCCCCTGGGCCCGGGCAGCGGGGCGGGACGTGAAGCCGCTCCCGTGGGTAAGGGTCCCCACGCCGGTCACGACCAAGCGCGGGGCGGCGCGGCTGCGGCGGGGTGCCCGCGGCGACGGTGTCGGGGGGATGCAGATGGACCGGAGCCGGGTGGCTTCCTCCCCACCTCCGTTCTCCCTCTCTCCTGCCGCGGATCAGACGGGGTCCGCCGCTCCGAGGACGCCCGGGGGGACCGCCACGGTTGTTGACGCAAAGCAGCATCAGCCGCCGGCGAAAAGCAAAAAGAGTCCTCGCCGAAGCCAGCGGCGACTGCCCTGGCTGAGCGGTGCCTGAAGCGGGCTCAGGCGGTGGATGCCGGGCTCGGTCCCCCCAGGTGCTCCCGAGCCGGACCCGCTGGCGAAATGAGCTTTGCAATTTGCATTTTTCCATATGTAACCCCCTTCCCACCCGTGTCTTTTCCTGGCTACAGACTTGGCCTTTTATGGTAGCCGGCAAACCCGAGAGTGACCTGAAAGAAGTGGTGAACACAAACCGCTTGTGCGGCCCGACGGCATCCTGAGCCCCGTGGCCGGGCCCAGCAGCGTCCGTCCCGGCGCGGCCGGGGAGCGGGCAGGGACCCGCCGCGGCCCCGCCGCTGCCCCGAGCCCCGGGCACAGCCACGGGGAGAGCCGCTCTCCTGGAGCAGAGGAGACCAAATGTGCCCTAGCAAAGACTCCGTCCACCCCGAGAGATCCCGACTCTATTTAACTTTATTAAATGCGTGTACAGTCGAGTGTCCTCCAACCACAGCCTTGCTGGTTCAAGCGCTACTAGAGAAAAGACAGAGATCAAACAAAACCTACCACGCGTGTATCTTTTGTCTGAGACCTGTGAAATATGTAGATGCCTAGAAAAACTGACTTTGACAGTCATCTCTATGAAGTAATTCACCCTAAAGATATATAGATATATTTTCCTCAAGCAGGTTCTGCTCTATTTCTATGAATAAACCTTCCTTTCTACTGAACGTGGAGCGGTGTAAGTGTTCGTTTTAGACTATCGGGCTCAGCGGGGGAAGGACTGCAGCTCCGCCGCCTCTGCTGCCCCGCGAAGCGGCCGCGCTGCGGGGATCCTGCCTCTCCGCCCCGGGCCACGGAAGGTCTGCTTCCCCGGAGCTAAAGACCTGGAGCAAACCCTGGGGGAGGAGGTGACTGGGCCCAGAGCTCGTCCTCGCCGCGGGAGCCCGGTCCGGCTCCGCAGCCCGGCGCCCGGGCACTGCGGGAGCCGCTCGGCGGGGAGAGGAACAGTGATCTATTGATAAAGTACAGTCGGTCCTCAGTGCCGGGAATTTTTAACTTAAACATCTTCTCTCTATCGATTAGCGCGCCCGTGGGAGATGAGGCTGAGATAAACAGGAGTGCAGGGCGCTCCCCATGCACCAGCAGCGGCCGCCGGCAGCTGATGCGCCAGATCCCACCGCGCTGTTTAATGTTTCAGGGTTATGACCGCACTGTTTACAAGACGTCTTCGGTTATTTATACTGTTATTATTAGCAGAGGGGCTTTAAATTTCCGCCTCACTTGCTCTTTCAATACCATCCCTCGGTTCCGTTTGATACCTGGGTACTTTCTGGCCGAAAGCAGGATTGGGGCAGCAGGGGCTGCAGGGCCGTCCCCCGGACCAAGCCCTCCGTCCTGGACGGTTCTGGGGGGTGGTGGCTGGCCCGGAGCACACTCACAGACAGCACGGGGGCCACAGAGCCTCCCAGGGGCTCCTTCCCCCGGGGATATCCTGCAGGCGGGTGCTAAGCCACCAAGGGCATCTGTGCAGCCTGAATTGCGTTTCTTCTCATCCCCCACTTTCACCAGAGATAAGTGGACGAGGTGGCGCATCCTCCAGGCAACCCAAATTCACCAGTTGGGTTCATGCGTGGGCTAGGCTAAGTTTAATTAAAGCAGCTTGCTGTGAGCTGAGGGTAGTGCAAACATCTTGTCCCTCATTATGGAAAGGGCCAGGGCCTGCCCTATCGTCCTAATGGTTTTGAAGGGGAGAGCTGTTTAATTTCACTTTTTCACAGCTTTATCTCCATCCTACACAATTAAAAGCAGACCTCTTCGCCTGGCCTAACCATGCACAACTTCAGCTGTGCTGAGCAGGGCTGCACCAGGTGAGACAAGCAGTTACACACTGCCTGACTGACTTTACTGCCAAATATACACTCTGAACAACCACTGCTCTAGCAAAGAGATGAGCAGTTCTGGGAAGCGCAGCTGAACAGGCTGATTTCTTTGCTGCAGGCACTGGGAAATCCAGTGGGAATTGCTGGTCTGTTAAAGAGAGACAGAATAAAGGCCCTTGGCCTTAAGCAAAGGGCAGATGACTGATAGGGCAAATGCACATTTTAACTTACAAATTTACCCACTGAATTGAAATTAACCATTGGATTTAATCACTCAAAATTTCAACTTAAGTCCCTACTAACTAATGCCTGGTCAAGACTCAGCAAGGTGCTGATTTCCTTCTAGAAAGCAGAAATTTACATGCATCTGAGAAACGCATAACATTGAATTCTGAATATTCTAAAACAAGCTTTTTTGACATCTTGCTTTGCAATGCTTGCTAACTGCAATCAGCATCTTCCTACCTAATTGAGTTAACTATATGCAGTGTTTGTTCACCACATGAAATTCATCACTGAAGAAAGGAAGAAATACAACAGCCCTCCATGAAATGTGAGGAACACAGCTGTAACCATGTGCCAAAAGCTGGAGTGTAAATGGAACGGTAAGAGGAGCCTGTAGAGACCATGATTCTCGTGCTGCTGTTCACTTTAGCAGTCTACATTGCAAGGCTCTTGGGGATTAAACTATTCCTCGAGGCAGCCTCCACCTTCCCCAGAACTTGCCTCTGAGCAACAGTTCAGCAGCAAACAAAAAGGGGAAAAGCAACAAGCAATAAACAAAAGCAACCAGCAGTACACAGAAAGGTAAATAAGAACTTTGACTGTAAAATAATTAGTGGCTTTATCTCTATTTTGAAGACAATGAATGTATTTTCCAGAGGCATTTATGTGTCTGGGAACTCCTGGTCCACTGAATTCTTGTGTAAGGGCACAGACCTGACAGTGCTGGCAGTTGGCTTCAATGACACAAGTTTCTTAGATGAATTAAGAGTTGTACCACATATCTGAGGAGGACAATGAGTGAAATTATTCTACCCTGCTGCTGAGTGCAATTTTACTGCAAAATATTTGCAAACAGAAAATGTATGTTTAATCTGACTGAAGCAATTTATGATTTTGAAAGGAACTTGCATCGATGTCAATGATTTTATAGAAAATATTTTGTTTCCCTTCTTGCTTTTCAGAACAAAGTGATGCATGTTAATATTTACCAAATTACAGTTATATCCCTTCTCCCTGTGGAAACAAAGTTAATTTGGTTTATCTTTCTGTATCTACATGGATGTAGATGCAGCTGTGTGAGTGTCTGTATACATTCCCTCCTAATAATGTTCCAACTCATTGCCTGATTTCAGCTGGATTTGACAGAGGTCTTAAAGATAACTAAGTTACTATAATTTTTAATTTTTCTGTGAAAACAGGCAGCTGAGTAGAGAAAAGGCTTTAAATTCTGCATTTAAATGAAGGTTTCAACATGAACTCAGCCTTTATTAGATTCCAGAGCATACAGAGCACAGAGCCAGCTGAAGATGAAGCTCCAAATGCTGCTTCAATCACAGGATACAAGTTCATAGAAAACTTGAAAACTCGCATATGGACCTACATGTTTTAAGATAAGAACTCTATAAAAATAGTTTAGTTCCATTTGATTTTTAATACTATTATTCTGGTTTTTTGTTGTTGTTTGGAAGGAAACCCAGTTTTACCCTGCTCCTTCACGGCCATTTTTCAGTTCAGCTGAAGACCAGCAAAATCTATTTGCAGTGCTGCACTCAGTGCTCAGGCTCCTGGATTTGGTGCTGTCATTTTACTGCTTCACAGCAGTTTTCAGAGTCTGTAAGGTCTTTAGGAGCAAGAATTTTTCCATCTGTTACAGAAAATACATTTTAGGCTTATCTTATCTTCTTGCTGGGATGGAGATCTGCCAGTCTGAAACATCAGCATAGCAAGAAACCTACTTTGCAGACACCTGCAAAATGCCTTGCTGTCCTGGGCACTGACTGGGGCAGCGAGGCCACGGTGATGGTCATGGCCCCAAGCTCCAAAGTACATAAGGAGAACATGGGCAAGATAGCTTATTCTTTAAAGTGCTTCCAGGGTCAAAATTCCCAGCTCACCTCAGAAATTAAAAGTCACAGAAAATCTGTGTGGTTTCTTCTGTAGGGAAGCTGGTTTGAATCCTGGATATAATGATCAGATCACAAGCACAGACTGGTTTTGGTAACCCCACAGCTGGTAAACCAACAGTTGTGTCTGCCTGAAAAAATATGCTTCCTTGTCAACAAGTTGCATATATTTTTCAAAAGGCATTTTTTGCTGAAATCCCATTGTCCTTACCATTCATTATTATATATACTAAAAAAAAAAAAAAATTAAAAAGACATTATCTAATTGCAGGTAAAATAAGCTTTCTAAAACAGAACAAATCTTACATATATCTGGTGTACAAGTGGAGGGTATAATCTGATAAAATTTCAGGGTATTTTCTAATTTTTGTCTGGATATCTGAATATGGATTAGCACTCATGGGTCTCCCAAAAGGGACAGGTTGATAAAAGAAGTTTCAATGACATTAAAATGAATTTCAATTTCAGTGAATGAAATTGAAATTTGTGGCTGCAAACAAGAGCACTATGTAATTTTCATGTTTATACACACCTGGAAAAAACACCATACAGAATTTTTGCTGACAACCAGAGGTTCAAATTGTTCATGTCCATTGCTGGCCCATGTAGCACTGACTATTCCCACATTAAGGCTGTGTTGTCAAATGCAGGCCCACAGGGTAAACACAAAACCTTGTGCTCACTATTCAGTCACAGATTGCTTTATGCTCTTCAGCTCAGCATACTTTATGGATGGGAAGCGGCATAACCAGTAGTAATGGATTTTTTTTTGTCTCTACTACTGCAAAGCTGCTGATGTGTTACGGCTTGGTGAATCTCTCCAACCCTGAAAAGATGCCATAGTTCTGACCTAAAAGCTATGCTCTGGGAGGGATGGAAAAAGCCATATTTTTTTTTACCTTTGCGAGGACTGCTGCCAGCAGACTTCAAACTCAGCAAAGTTCTTCAACTAACTGATTTCTCTTCAGTTCGCTTCAGACACTGGAGTCTCCGAGTATAAAACCGACTTTGAGTAGGCCTATGCATGCAGTCATCCCATTTCCGAAATGCAGTGTGGACATACCCTAGGGTCACAACAGTCCAGGGATGACGCATTTTCGTGCCTTAGGGTTTTGCCCTTAAACTGAAACTTGTAAACAGATGAAATGCAGTTTCAAGCCAACACGCATGTATGCACACAGCTACGCTGTCCTCACGTGGGGAGTGGAAAGATCTAAATCTCCTTGTAAGAAAAAAAAGATCGTAACAAAAGCAGGAGAGTAAAAACCAATGCAAATCCTTCCTTCAGCTCAAATTTTAAGAGATTCTTTTCTTTGAGCAAAAAAAAAAAAAAACCCCAATGCTTATTTAGACCTCAGGCTGCTGTGTAAACTATAAGACCATATCCAACTGTAAATACGGATTATCTACACTCTCAAGTTTTCTCTCAGTTGTTTACTTGCTGCTTAAGAAACGAGGATCAGAAACACCAGGGAAAGAAAGGAAGGGTACAGCTACATAGTCAGGAGACAAGAAGAAAGGGGAAAAAAGGCACAGAACAATTCCTCTTCCTCTGACTACTATAGCTCAGTCCTTGCGACAGGATGAGTTGGGGAAGGGAGGAACTATCAGCAGCTCCATCGCAGACGGGTGGAGCCAGACCACCAGGGAGATGGAAACCATGAGGGTGAGCTGCAGCTGCCTTTTCTGGGACGAACATCTGTGAAAGCCTGCACAACAGCAGCAGGGGAGGAGGAGCGGGCACTGGCAACGAGTGTTCCCAGGGATGCACTCACACAGATAACCATCCCACTGGATGGTTTCCCAGGCTGCCGCAGCAGCACTTCCCTCCTGTGTTGAGGATGAGGCAAAGATCATCACGTGGCAACAAGCAATCAGTGTTAGCATGGCCTCTTGCTTCAGCATCCTGTTTCCTGTGATGCTTTTTGATGGCCGAGCTAGCCAGAGTGGGAATGGTTCTTCCTCACTGCTAACATGCTGTTTTGTTCTTACATAGGGACTTTTATACTGTTGGCATCTCAGAGTCACTACAGAAAGTACACAAAAAATGGGAGTTACCTTGCAGCATTTGGCCATTCCCTCATGGCCAAATGTTTTTCTATATGAGATCGCTATCATTATACAGGTGGGAAGAAAAAGAGACACAGAGTTGACAAATGACTGGCAGAAGGTTCATATGTAAGCCTGAAACAGGCTTGGGGCACCAGCTCTTCCGGTGCACAAAGCCATGAACTGTTCCCATAGGCACGTTGAAATCACCAGGGATTTTGAATTCAGTACAAAAAATAGGAATCAGAAAGCTGTAGGAAAGGATCCTATAAGGCTGTATCTATATCTACATCTATACTTGCTAGAATTGATAAACCAAACTACAGACCATGCTCTGGTTTCGACAGTCAGTGCTGTGTCTGAGGTCACATCCACACATACCTGAGTTTTATTCCACTCTCACCAAAAGGGTAAGAATGGTCTCTGGCATATACTACTACAAAGCCATGCTTGGATACTTTCTGGGAGAAAATTAGTCAGACAGACCAAAGGTATAGCAAGGACCCTGCTAAAACCCAAGCACTACAAAAAATAAGCCTCGTCCTTGTTTTATTGATCAGTCTTACTGAAACCCTTAGAAGCTACAGCGATAGAAATATTTGATGCCTTTTTCTCACCCCAGCTTCATGCTCTTCTCA
Organism: Sclerurus mexicanus; assembly: GCA_013396755.1. NCBI lineage: Eukaryota > Metazoa > Chordata > Aves > Passeriformes > Furnariidae > Sclerurus > Sclerurus mexicanus. The sequence continues at coordinate 282,597 of VWZF01004011.1, forward strand.
TCTGTTTTCTACATCAACCTGCTTTCTTCTTTTATGGGCCAAATACTTGTAACTAATGTAGGTCACTAAAGGTCACTAGAAGCAAGAGGCCAAGTTCAAGAACAAACAAAACATGAGATTTAAATAACATTATATCCTAGATTATGCATTGAAAACCCCTGTTCATTCGTTACCCAACTCTATTAAGCTTTATAGTACCTTTTCTACCTGAGTTGCGAGTTCCCTGATGTCAAAATTTGACATATGCCCTCAGAGTATCTCTTTCTCACCATTGCCAATTAGCATCATGTTAACCTCATGCCAAGATCTGGAATTGAGATATTCCCCTGCTTAAGTTCATGGGAAGGATTCAGATGGTCAGTAGGTGCTGTCTATACATGCTTAACATCTTTCTACTGGGGTAGGAAGCCAGGTGAGCAGGGCAAGCCAAGGTCAGCACCTCCAGTTTGGCTACAGACACACGTAGCATGGCAGGGAGACTGCTGAGGAACCAATGTTACTATCTTCCCACAAAATTTCTCCCTCATTTCCCTCACACTCAGTCTTCTGATTCTACCTTCACCATGCTTCTCTGTGACTGCCAGCTATAGTTGGTATGCATTGTCTGTAAATACCGTTAAGTTGTAGAGGCTGAAACTACAGATATGTATTAATTTATTGTAAAGTTTACTAAAGAAGAGTCTTATCTTGGTAATTTCACTTTTATTTTGGAGTACTTCAACACCATTTTCTTAATATGCTTATGTTATATTAAATAGTATACCCAGAAATATATATTACACAATATATACATACACACACTATGTAATATATACACACTATATAAAAATGTGTCATAAATATTTCTATACTATATAGTAACTATACTTATCTTTTCTGTAAACACAAATATATAAAATAATATATATTATAAAATTAAACAGACTGTTTGAATATTGTCAGGCTGGTTTAAGCACCACTTACCAGGAGGCAGGTAACAGTTTCACAGTGGTGGCATTGAGTTATTATACTGTACATCATCAGAGAGGTGTGAGAAGCCAAAACTGGGTTTACTGTTTCACCTGATAAACTAAGCCCTGGAGCAACGAATTCCCTCCCTGACTGATCTCCAGCCACAGGTTTAAGCTCATCCTCTGCTGGCTGCCAGCTTGGGAGATGTCCCATAATTAACTTGCAGTATCACATGCGTGCAGCTGGAGAACGTTTCACACAAAGTCATTTCTATGGAACATATGTGACACAGGTTGTTCCTAGGTACTTCCTCTTCAAACACAAACACTTCAATCCAGTCTTCCGCTTGGAGCACACCATACCCTATCCTTCTCTGTGGGCTGTGGGGCTTCCTCGAGGAGCCACCTGGCTTTCGTATTTCCCCCCTACACTTGCCCCCAGTCTACCTTGCACAGGATATTATCTGATTAAGAGTTAATCTTGTAAAAATAGAAAAATCCAGATAACCACGCATTTGCTTCAGTTTGATGAGTGCCTTTTCTTTTTAAAGAAACCTGCAATCACAGATGAATAACAACATAATAAAATTGCATCTTTGTTCACTCTCATTGCTATAATTCCTTAACAAAAACATGTGCAGTGCCCTAAAGTTCAAGTTATCCTTATTTTTACATCATGAGCACTGATGGTTCCAAGCAGCCCACAATTACATGCTGCAGAAAGTCCAAGCACAGGAAACACCCTCCCCACACCTCCATCTCCTCTTCACTTCCCAAACAAGGGATTGAGAAACAAGACGTAAGAGAATTAAATCACACAGTAAGGAAGTGACAGTGTCACAAATACCTCTGTTCCTTCCCTGTCTGATGTCAGTACAGCATCTGGTAAGTTAGAACAAGCAATAGCAAGAGGCGATGAGGACACAGTTCTTGCAGGTGGGAAATCCTTATCATCTCAATCATACTAGCGAAGAAAGCCACGGAGGCAAGTTAGAATTGCATGGAGGAATGGAGATCAGGGAGGGGAGAACATAAGAACAGGATAACCAGTTTTGTAACTATACAGATTTAGAATAAAATTGCAGGCACAACTTATAAACTCACAAGTCAAATTATGTAGGTGCCCAATCACCTTATTTGCATTCCATGTTAATGTGATCATAACTACTTGCTTATATTTACACATTTTCCAAATATATATTTAAAGATGCAATCTTCAGAACATGTCCTAGTCTAAACAGGAAAAGCTCAGGCTAACAAAGCAGTCAAAACTTTGAAACGGTAAGGGTTCATCTCTTCATCAGTAAAAATTATTTTCATAATGTCCAGTGATGACTGCACATTTCTGAGGAATACACACTAGAAAAAGTTATACCCTGAAAAGAGCAGGCATGTGGAGATGGATGTGTACTTGCTAGCAAACATTTTGTTTTGAATCTCTGTAGAGCTTTAAGTTTACTATGAAAAAACATAAGCTCAGTCAGAATTCAAGTAAAATCAGGTTTATAAAGCTTTTCTTCATAACTTGCCCATGTGATCAGCCATTCAGAGAAAAATAAATCAGCATCTGTTGTGATACAGCCATACGGACCCTGAAAGCACTGTCAGAAAAGACATCGCAACAGTCTACCTCACCTTGGCTATGTTAATTGTAATGACTCAGAGCCTTTAGGCTGAAGTCCATAAAGAACAAAACCAGCCTTAAGGCATTCTGTAAAAACGCTGGCGATCCCGTGCAGAGTTACTGAACCATGGTAAATTCAGACTCCTGGTTTCCAAAAACTCGCCTCACTTGACCACCTTCACCTGAAGGCGGTAGGTCCGTGTCTGTAAGAAGCCGCAGGGTGGCAGTGCTGCCGCACGCCGGTGTGTAGCCAGCCTCCAAGAGAGAAACAGAACCGGCTTCAACCACAGTCAATGATGTACTCGCAGCTGATTTGAAGTGAGGACTTGAAGTAATTATTTTTGACAAGTGAACCTAGTAATGCATTTCAAGGATTAAAATGAATCTAGCAAAGGAAAAGATGCTAGCTCTGAAGACTTCAAATTTTAAATTTCGTAACTGTTCCCTCTATCCTAATTAAAGTTATTCTGCTACCACATCACACAAGGAAACTAAGTACATAATTACAGATCCTCAGCTTCAGGAAATTGTTGAGACAGTGAATACACTGCAGTACACCCATATAAATATACATATAGATGCTTTTCATATAAAGACTGATGTGTCTTTCTAAACCTAAAGTCTACTTGACAATTTTTATTTCATTCTTCAGTCTGGATGGTGGGTCCTTAATGGGCCATGTTGCAGGCACTCGTTTGTTCCTGGGTTCCCAGGTGAAGCACAACAGTGTTTCCAAGAGAAAATATAAGTATAGCTCGAAAGGTACTTCATCACAGGCTCTACTCCCTACAGACTACATAGGCATGATAGTGCCAAATTTGGACGACTGTCCTGGATAGAGAGAACCCAGGTACCCCCACTGTGTGTGCCTATCTCGTCCTGTCTCTCCTCTAAGTGTGTACCACATGCCTGCTTTGCAAGGATGAAACAATCTGCGTGTTTAAAGAGTGCGAGGTAGCAGTTTTGCTTTAGTTGATTTTAACATTAGAACCACAAAAAAACAAACAAAAAAAAAAAAACCTGAGGGCCACACAGTCCTCATGGGACTTGGGAATATTTGAGACCTCTCAGTCACCAGCTGATCTCTTTGTTGCACTTGGGATGAGTAGTTTGCCCACACACCAAAGTCCCAAAGTTTACTGCTGTGCACTATCCCATCAGTACCAAAGTTGCTTTAAATAAAAATAAAATAAAATAAATTCTTCCTTTGTAAGCCAAGAGGCAGTGACCAGAGTCCCGCTGCAGTGCAATATGCAGATATGCAGCAGCAATACTGGCAGCCTGCTGCTGTTGCGAGTGCTCACTGATGATGCTGGGCTGTGCGAGCCCAGGCTCGGTGCGGCCGGAGAGCGCGTGTGGAGCGGCCAAGCCAGCGGCACAGGGGTGTGCGTGGAGCCGGGGCGCTGCCAGGGCAGGGGGCGNGCCCGCGCCCCCGCCCCCCGGCCCCGCTCCCTCCCTCCCTCCGCCGTGACTTCCGGCGGCCGCTCTCGCCGCGCCGCGTCTATGCCCGCGGCGCCGGGGGATGTTTATTGTCGC